>PVJD01003905.1:0-150688 GCA_004026545.1 Mormoops blainvillei
GATTACAAAAATAAAAACGAAACAGGAGAGAAACACGCTGTGTCCAAAGCCACAATAGCCCTCACCTGACAGTACAAGCCTAGGTCTCCGGAAGAGAGACAGCCCGCGGACGCGACAGACGCGGCAGAAACTCAGCCGGGCCCTGACACCAAGAGTCGCAGATGAACTGGGGTCAGGGCGGGTATGACCTGAGGTCGGGGGTGGGGGTGCGATTACTCCGCAGGGCAGGAGGCCCACCCTCAGGTGAAAATCCCTCTCCCACGTCCCCCCGGCCGCCGTAACACGGCCCGGGTGCCAGTCCTAGCCAGCGACCCGGCTCCACGCCCCCACGCCGTCCCTCCTAGCGTCACCAAGGCCCTTTCCACCGTAGCGCGAAGTCCTCCGCCCGGGTTCGAGAAGAACCCTTAACAACGCACGACAAGTTCCGCGGCCCGCTCGTCAGCGAGTCCCCGCGCCACCACCGAGAGGACGGCGACCGGCGCTAGAGCGCCCCGGCACCACCATGACGGGAGACCCGGAAGAAGCCAGCCGCGCCGCCTCCGGGGCGGAAAGGGCGGGGCCGCGCGCCGCGGCGAGCGGTTCTAGGTCAGGCAGCAGTCGCCTCTGCCGCTGACTCGGTGTTGCTCTCCGTTCTCGGAGGTTAGGGAACCGCTTAGTCCCAGGGGCCATCGCCTCCAAGATAGAGGTTTGGCTAGCTTGGATTCTAGTCGCCAATCTCTGCGTCTGATGGCGACGCCTAAGTTTTGCACCCCCAACCCTTCTAATTCCTGAAGAAGTGAGTTAAAAGCACCGCAAGAACAGACCCTTTATTTAAGGTCTCGCATTTTATTTAATTTCTTTCATGCGAGCTAAATGTATTCCAAAATGTGTCTCTTCTAAACTATAAAAAAGTAGCCCTGTTTATTCATTTAGAATCTTTGAGAACTCAAGGTTGGACAAAAGAGCCTCAGCTTTCAACTATTTTTAGGTGGGAGTAGTACGGAAAAGCCTCCCCCTCCCCAACTACACCACAACTATTGTTTCTTTAACCAGACAAGTGAAAAAAATGTGAGACAGGGAAATAACGGTCCATCAAGGCCGAAACTTGCTAGTAACGCTGTCCACAATGCAGTGAGTCTGTGGTTCTTCCTACTGCCTCCATGCTGCTGAGCACCCAGGTGGGGTTTCCCTGCTCACCAAATGATACCAGTCTTAGAACTTAGAAAGAAAGGCAAAACAATAGAGAATCTGCTCAACTGTTTCTTTAGGAGCTTACATGCAGTAATTCTTTCAGTCGTTACTTTACGGTTGGCACTTTACTAACTAGTAATGAGACAAAGGAATAAAACTTATCCCCCCTTTCAAAGAGGTCACAGACTAGAGAGAGAAACAAAGGAGTGGAGAGTTAATCACGGCGTGGTGTAATAAATGCCATAACACAGGATGTGAACAGGATGAAATGGGAGCTACTAAAGCAGGAGCATTCTGAGAGGAGATTATTGCTTGAGATGAGCTGTCATATGGAAAACTAACTTAATGCAATGGTGGCCTACAATTAGACTATTAGGCAAGCTGTCCTAGAGATAATGGACCAGAAGACTCACAGACCAAATTAAAATGCTTGAATAACATGGTTTATTGAATCAATTTGAATATTCAGTGAAAAGCAAGGGGAAAGAATTGGAGTTAAGCTGACACATTTAGGATGGGGTTCAAACAAGTGGGAGGACATAACCTGAATCAGGAGTTAAGCAATGTTCATATGTTCCATCTGCCACATCAGCCTTTTCTTTTGATGATATGCTTATGAGGACTAGTGTTCAGATCCCAACAAGGAGGCCCATAGGTAGAAAGTGCTTTGGGCCAATGGCACCCACCTATTTTGTTGGATAGGTGCAGGGAAAGATGCCCGGCCACGACCAGAGCTTATTAGTTAGCCTGAACAGACATGGGTTTATTTGCATTTATTTATTTAGAATAGAGCACATATGAAGTTATACTAGGTGTCACCTACGGATGGCTGATTTAGTGGTGACATTGCTCTCAACCCATAGCTTAGTTTTTCCATCCCCCCTTTTTTTCTTTCTTTTTTATAAAACTATTAATGACCTTCTGTTTCATGGTATTTTTAATTTATTTTAACGTTGGCATGCTTTATCGTTTACTCACTATGCATACTCATCACAAGTCTATGTTTTTACAAAGTATGCGCTTATTCATATTCTCTGTATAAAACATCCTAGGAATTTTGCATTTATCTCATAAGCTACTAGTGTATTTAACATTTTTTCTGACTAACACTTCTTATGACTTTTATCCATCCTTAAGGAAACTGCAAGGAGTTCAGTATGGTTGGAGTGGAAAGCTGAAAGAGGTAAGTAGAGGACAAGTAATTCCCTTTTTATGCGATATTAAAGATACTTAATTTTATTCTGAAGTAAACTGTAACACTGTAAGGAGTGTGGCGAACAGGGAAGAGGTACAGTACTAGGCAGGAGAGCCAGGTGGAATCTCTTGCCCTACTGCAGGTGGTTAATAATGATGGCCTCGGTCAACTCAGTGCCTCTAGGGGTGAGGTGATCCCCTGCCTCTTCCTTAGACATTTGGTAATGTCTGGAAATATTTTTTGTGTTTTCAGCTAGGAGTTGCTACTGATATCTAGTGGGGTGAGAGGAGGGATAATGCTCAACATCCTATAATGCGCAAGACAACCCCTCACAAAAAGAACTTTCTGGTTCAAAATTTCAATAGTGCCAAGATTGAAAAACTAAGAAATTAAGAAGGCATAGAGAGGCTAGAAGTTAAACAAGCATATTTAGTAACTGATGAGATATAAATATGAGGAAGAAGGAGAGAACGATTTTAGGGTTCTAGCTTGGGTAACTGGGAGGACAAAGGGTTAGGAAGAATAGAGACAAAGAATTAAATGTTGGATATGTTAAATCTAAGACATCTGAATAAAGATACACAGCATGCAGTTGGAAAGAACAGGCAGGCGATGAGAAGAATTTGAGCTAAAGATCAGAGTTTAGGTAAATGTTAGTACTAGATTGGAATCTTTACAGATAAGCTTCAAGATTCTGCATTTTTGGCAAGCAATTAGGTGATTTTTGCAGCATGATAAAATTTGAGAACGATAGATTTAGGTTTCAGAGGAGAAGGTTGGGAAGGAGCAGCCAGAGAGGTAGACAGAAAACAGGAAAAGAGCAGAGTCCCACATCCGGAGAAGGAGAGAGTTGAAAGCAGGCCTCCATCAGAACAAGAGGCGGCTGTAGAACAGTACTGGCCATTAGGTGCATAATGAGAGTCATAATTATAACTGTAAATTGTAAACTTTCTAATAGCAGTAATAGAAAGGTAAAAAGTGAAATTAATTTTATAAATATATTTTGTTTAATCCAATATATCTAAAACATTATCATTTTACCATGTAACATGGAATTATTAATAAAGTATGTTATATCCCTTTTTTCTTAGTAAATCTTAGAAATCTGGTGTGTATTTTATACCTCTCATTCCTCTCAATTTGGAGTTGCTACATTTCTGGTTCTCAGTAGCGACGTGTGGCCAGGAGCTACCACATTGGATAGCATGACTACAACTGTGTAAGGTCAAATAAGAAAAGAACTAAAATGTATTCTTTAGTTAGAGTAATGAGGTGGCTGTAGATAGTGTGATGAGAGCTCTTTTAGTGAAGCGGAGGGTAGAAGCCAGAATACACCCAGTTAAATAGTGGGACATTAGAGATAACAGCAACCATAGAGAACATTTTCAAGACGCTTTACTCTTCTGACTTTTTTTTTTTGCACTTTTGAGTATGAATTTAAGATCAGGCAACACAATTCAGTCCAATAACTTTTGAACTTCTGCTTCTGCAGACTGCCTTCCTACTGAAAACAACTATTTTCAAATACCGGACAACAGGCGGTACAGAATTATGACCCCTGAGAGAAGAGAAACAAATAAGGTAAATCCTTTAGTGACCCAAGCTTACCCCCCTGGAGCCAGTGTTCAGCTATAGAGCGGGAAGGGGAACCTAAACAGAATGGAGACACACATGGGAATTCAGGGAAGCTGATGGGCTGGTATCAGAGAGGAGGAGGTGGCACAGAGCCTTGGAGGTCTCCCCAGGTCGTCCCTTTCCCCTCATACCTTTGGTTGAGTATTGATCTGTGCAGCAGAAGAGTGAAACACCATGAGGTCTGGGAAAGAACCACCAAAAAGTAGTAGACCAAGCAATTTCTGATGCTGAGAGTAGTTTGTATTCCCATCAGCCAGAGCAGAGAGATCTTCTAATAAGCACTTTGTCGCTACTAATCAAAATAAAAACAGCTGGAGCCTAGCCAGTGTGTGCTCTTTCCCACGCTCTGCCTCATGTCTCTCTGTTTCTCTCTCTCTCTCTTCTGGCCCTTTAAGCCTCTCCATGCGGCCTCTCTGCTTAGACTACTTTGGTCCTGCTCACAGCATGCTAGCTGTAAGGTAGCTGGGTTTATTACACGGTGGCTCAGGGCTTGCAGTGAGGGCTTGCTTGCTCGTTCCAGCAAGCAAGGTGAGATGAGCTTCACCTTTTGTGACTTACCCTTTGGAGTCATGTATTGTCACTTCCACCTATTCTGTTGGTTTTGTGTGAGTCACTGAGCTTGGGCCAGATTCAAGGAGGGGGACCACAGCTTCTACTTCTTGATGGGAGAAGTGCAAAAAAAATTGCAGATATGTTTTAAAAATGCTTAAAATGGCATAGCCTAGTATCAAGTCTAATAACTACCATAATTCTGAAGTAGTGATGAGTATAAATGATATTTTGAGATATTTGTAACAACTGTAATTTGATACAAAAAAATCTGTGATTTCTATTGGTGATAAGGTTATGGGTACTGCAGACAGAGTTATTAATACCGCAACAGAACTAATAGCTACTGCTAATAATACTATAATTTGCTGCCTGCATTGTAAGTCAATGAAATGCTCAATTTCAGTTAGAGGTTAGGGGAAATAAAGAGATAACTATAACTAGGGGCATAGAAGAGCAACATTTAGGGTCTATATGAATTTAGGGAGCATGAATATGTTAGAGACATAAATCTATGATGTGAAAATTTCAATTTCTGTTACAGTGTATGGGTGTCCTTGAATGGGACCAGTGAAGTCAGACAGCTGGATTAATTCAAGTGGAAGAATTGTCAGTCAGGAGCGTCGGAAGGACAAACGGACAGTGGAGTTTAGAATTTTGTCAAGGAAATGACTGGATGGTAAGAGTTATGAAAGAAGATGCCATGTTGGTTTCGTTTACTATAGTGTTCCCACAGCCTAAGAATGTTAGCTGAGTAAGTGGAATGGTTACAGTTATAAATCTTTGGAAACAAATAAGGGAAAGTTGATTGGCTATGAGAATGTAAAGAGAACTTGAGCTCTCAGAATCAAAATAGATGGTAAGGAGGTGAAGGCAGTGAACATATTGGAAGACCAAAGAGTTGTGGTCAGGGTCGAACTGAAGTTTAAGATAGTAGCTGCCGGTGCAGTTCCCTGTGAAGCTAAATCCTGGCCTCACATGAAAGGCACGTGGTGGTGCCCGAAGGAACTGAGAATTGGGAAGATGTGGAACATTAGCATGGAGTGGGTTCCAGGTCTGGGATGAGATAGTGGGTTGCTCTAAAGGGGATGTGGGAAATGAAGGAGGATAGATTCTTAGTAGTTCTCTTTTTTTCTTTTTGTAAGCTTTCATGTTGAATTTCAATGTCACAGAAAAGTATACAAGTCTTAAATGTATAGCTTGTTGAATTTTTATATCTGTAGAATCACTAGTCAGGTCAGGAAATTCCCAGCATCCCAGAGGCCTTATTTATACTGCCCTCCAGTTATGTCACATGTCAACAAAGGTAACCACCATTCTACCTTCTTTTACCATAGACTCATTTTGCTTGTTTTTGAAATTTGGAATTGTACCATATATCTTGTTTTGTGTCTGGCTTCTTGTGCTCCACATTAAGTCTGTGAAATCCATCCACGTTGTGTGTAGCAGTAGTTTGTCGTCATTGCCAAATTGCATTTTTGTTGCATAAAAGTGACAGTATTTTATTTTATCTCTTTCACAGTTGAGGGACATTGGGTCGATTTCATTTGTGGCTTTTACAAATAATGCTGCTGTGAGCATTGCGGTGCACAGATATTCAAACCGCTCTTTGGGTGTATAGTGGATAGTGGAACTGTTGGATCACAGGCAACATGCAAGTAGTTCGAGTAGATGCTACCAAAGAGTTTTCCAAAGTGATTGCATCAGTTTACACTCCCTTCAACACTAGTTTACACTCCTAACTGTGCTCACCAATCCTGGAGATTATCAGCTGTTATTGATGATTTTCATTTTTGTTATTCTGGAGGATGCATAAGCAGTTGTTTTCTGAAGCTAAATTGCTTCAAATACTACTTAGTGCACAAAACAGAACTCTAAGTGGGCTTGGAAATTAGATGCCTGGTTCAAATTTTGGCTCAGCCATTTATTAGTGAGATAACCTGTGGAAGTTACTTTAATTCTCTAAGCTTGAAATCTCTTCTATAAAATAGGGATAATATCATCCGCCTTATAGCATTGTTACAGGGAATAAATAAATGTGTGTGTGCGTAAAAGAGTATATATATATACATGTTTGTGTGTTTGTGTATCAGTACAATACCATATTTTATGGTGTATGTGTGCACCCACATTTTGGGCCCAAACTTTCAGGAAAAAAAACTTTTGTTTTAATTTTTAATTCCATTATTTCTTTATTTATATTTAGATACTTGGTTTTTGTATTATAAAGGAATTTTAGCATTTATTTTTTAACATATTATGGTATAAGAAATTTTATACAACAAATAATTACAAAACACAAGAACAGATACAAGGTATTTTAGGTACTACCCATGAATTATTTTTCCCTCAAAAATTTGGGCAAAAAAGTATGCATTATACTAGGCAAAATACAGCATATAATATATTATAGTAACCAGCTTAGGCACAAGGTGGAATTGCTTGTGTCGAGCCCCACATTAGGAAACCAGAATTCAAGTAAGTTTCTGTTTGCTGCTCCAGAAAAAGCCCAGAACCCGTCAGTGCCTGTCCGCTCAGCCAGTTACCGAACCAGCCTGCAGAGCTTCCTTTTACTCCTTGTAAGGAGAATAACCCTGCTGTAACCAATGAGCAAATGCCTACTCTGACTTTTCTGTTCCTGTTCCCTTCTGTCTGTGAAAGACTTTCATTTTGTACAGCTCTTTGGAACTCCTTTTTATCTGCAAGATTGGATATTGCCTTATTCATGAATTGCTGAAAAAAGCCAGTAAGAGCTTTAAAATTCACTCAGTTGAATCTTGTTCATTAACATACATGTATATTAACTACCAGTTATTGAGACCTTAGCTACATGCCAGGCATTGTGCTAGATTATACGAGAGGGGATCCATAAAAAACTGGAACTATCTTCTGGAGGGAGGGCCCCTTGTAGTACAGGCTGCCCCCACTAGGTGAGTGTTCTAGGAACCCATCTGTATCGGTGTACCAGCTGGTGTCGTAGCGAGAGACTGTGTTTAGTTTCAGTAAAATTTCTTTTGAACACTCAACATGTTTACCCATTTCATGATGGGTTACTTACAAGTACACCTGCCCACACTGCACTGAGTGTTCAGCAGTTTTTGACCAAAAATGGCATGACCCTCATGCCCCGCCCTTCCTATTCACGTATCTAGCCCCAAGCAAGGTTTTGTTTATTACCCCTGATGAAAAAGTCCTCAAAGGGAAGGTGAAACAAAAAACATCAGAAGCACTAAAAGGCATCAAAATCACAAGTTCAAAAACTGTTTTGAGTAGTGGAAAAAAAGTCTCCTTAGGTGTATTGCATCAAATGGAGAGCACTTTGAAGGTGACTGAAGTTTAAACATGGAAGAATTAATACACAATTTTTTATAAATAGATTCTGTTTTGGGGGGTTCCTATGTATATGTGTATATACACACACATTATATTTTTATATATATAATATATGGAAAAAACACACCTCCCCTGTGTTTTCCTTTATACTATATAGTTCTTTACTTCTGACACCAGATGTTTGGGTTTTCCACACACCAAGCAGTTCTTTGACACTATTTATAGTGCCCTATTATTGAACCCAATCCTGACACTACCTGGAGATAGTTCAGCCCTACAAGAATGCCCCCTTCACACTTCAGACTCCAACCCTAAGTCGCCATCATTACATGTTCTTCTATAAATTGTCAGTTTCCATGACTCCCTCCTCCATTAATTTGCTAAAGCAGCTCACAGAACTCAGGAAAGCATTTTACTTAACTAGGTTACTAGTTTATTAGAAAAGGATATAACTCAGGAATGGCTTGATCTAACTGGTGCAGAGGATAAGTATATGGAAAGAGGCGCCAGGCCCTCCATGCCCTCTCTGGGGTGCCGCACTCCCCCAGAGCCTCGCGTGTGTTCACCTACCTGGGAGGCTCTCTGAGCTCCATCCTTCTGGGTTTTTATGGAGGCTTCATGCAGTAGGCATGATTGATTAAATCATTGGACGTTGGTGATTGAACTCAATTTCTAGCCCCCTTCCTCTCTCAGAGGTGGGGTGGGTCCCCATCCTTTGGGGCTTCTTAATAGTCTTCTCACTAACATAAACTCTGGGCTTGTTGTAGAGGGCTTGTTATGAATAACAAAGACACCTTTATCTCTCTTACCTCTTAGGAAGTTCCGAGGATTTTAGGAGCTCTCAGTCAGGAAATGGGACCAAAACCAAGATCACAATACATGTATATATGGCACATAGTAAGCTCTCAATAGCTGGTAGCTATAATTATTCTTGCTACTATTTGTGGCCTTCCAATTATATCTGGGAACACTGGAATAATCAGCTCACACATGCTCTCTCATTTATGACATGCTATATTTTAATCTTGGAAGATGGGTATTAAACTGAGACGTGGAGTTGTTATTTGAACCTGTGTCTCCTGACTTCACTGTCACCACTTTGCATCCTCATTTCTTGCAACAACGTTTAAGAGTTGACTTATTTAAAGAAATGTGATATAGGGAATTTAACTAATGACTGGACAGGAGGACAGTTGAAACTGCATTTTTAGCTTTTGATTTTTCTCATTTGAAGCGAAGATTTCACACCGTTGTGGAGGTGGCATGGGGAAGGAAATACAGATCTATTCACAGCTGCTACTCAGAATACTAGCCATATAATCCGGGGAGAATTTGGCTCAGACTGGAGCCCCAGGGCTTTTCATTGCCATCATAATCATTATTGTATCAATTAAGACTCATTTGGGTGTCCACAGTGTGTTTGGCACTATGTCACGGAAGGAAGATGATGAGTAGAGGGATGGTTTTAATCATTTTGCTCATGCCTGAAAATTACCCAAATGGTAAAAAGAAAAAAAAAATCATTAAATTTTTGTAATTCAACAGCACTTAGAATAATAAAATATTAGAATTAGAAAAGTATCTGTGGGGTCCATACGTGACCCTTCCCCTTCCCATGACTGAGAGCCAGTCAGAGGGCCTGTGGCCAGAGGGAATGTGTACTGTTTTGGGAATGGATTGTAACTCCCTCCATATCTCCTTTTGGGAGCAGCTTCTGGTCCTGTGACTGTTTCTTGACCTTTCTTTCTGAGTACACCCTGAGGTAGTTTAGAGTCACTCGTAGGAAACAGGCCTCCTTCGTCTGGGACCCCTCATAACGAGCCTCAGACCGGAGGAGGCGTGGTCTGTCTCGCACTGACCTGCGCCATCAGTGCGCTGTCCCGTAATGAGAGTCATAAGCGGCATGTCCACACCTTCTGGTTCACCGGGCGGCTTTTTTGGAATATCACAACACTTAAGCAGCTCCCCAGTTTCGGGCCCCTGCATTACAGTATTCAACAGTTCTGTTGCAGAGCTTCAGAGGCTGATGAAGCTCACTTCCAAAAGTGATAATTCTACCCAATCAATATAAAAGTAACAGTTAGCACAGGCTGCACAACCAATGGGAAGGCCAAGACTCATACCCAGCTCTTCTAATTCAAAATACTGTTTTTCCCCATTCTCTCAGGCTTCATCACAGTCTGTAAGTAAGGATCACATTCTCAGGAAACCAGAAAATATTACAGATACCTCTCTCCTTTTGAATTACTCCCTTGGAAAATGAGTCAAGCCATTAACATCTACCTGTTTTGGTTTTTCTGTATTAACCATTATTAGCGATAGGAAGAGATGGTACTAATGGCTTTGAAGGGGATATTTTGACTTGAGGGGAGCTTATTTATATGAACAGTATGAGTGCTTCTAAGTATTTTTGGAATACTCTGAGAGAACCCTCATTTGGGCCTTTCGGCAGACTTTGGAGAGCAGTACTGCCAAGATGCCAGCAGGGGGAGAGCAGAGCATTGTTTTTGCCGGCTTTCACCAAGTTTCTCCTCACTCTGCTTTACCTTTTATTTATTCCCCCTCCCATATTTGATGCACTCCTTGACAGTAGTGAGTAAAATGCTACCCTTTCCTGCACTTTTGGGGAGGACAGAGAATGCTTTAATCAACGATTAGACTTTTATTTAACTTATTGGTCAATAGGTTACAAATGAGCTGGATTTGGAAAGTTCTTAAGTATAGTAGAGTTTATTTGTGTGGCTTTCACATGCTTTTCACCATAATATTGGGTTAATTTAGTGATTTAAATATATATAATTAAATTATATAGATTCTTTAACTTCTACTAATTATTTTAGAGAAGTAATAAAATACTAAGGTTTGGAATTATCTCAATCACTTGATTTTGCTGTGAAAGAAGATTAATGTATTATACTGCTGACCCCAAAGTAAGTTTGAAATGATAACTTTTTATAGCTAGAGATTTAGAAATAAAACCCATGTGAAAGTTAATTGAAGTAATGAGCTCCTCATTTTCCCATAAAGCTTCAATACATTTACACATTTCTTTATCGCTTTGTTTGTTTTTGTATCCTCAGAGTTCGGGGTATAAAACTGAATATGCCACATTCTTGTCCTCAAAGCCTTCACAAGACACTGACACAAAAACAGATTATTGAAAATTTTATTGGCAGCATCAGACAATTAGACATACCCATAGGGCAGTAATGCATAGAACACAGGCATCCAACCCATAAGGGGAATATGGAGTGCTTCCTGGAGGAGGGCCACCTGAGCTAAGTCATCAAGGTTAAGTAGGAATGTATCCACTCAATAAATTTATAGTCTGCCCTGATTTCTGTCCTCAGCTTTTCCAGGTGTGTCTGTCCCCCATTCACATGATTATGGCAAGAGCAGACACCTGAAAATGCTGGGGTAATCAGTGTTCCTTCCCAGGTGTTTTTTTGCGTAGTGGTTAGACATTTATATAATTTATGAAGTAATCATTCTGATAATTATGGTACCCACATGGTGCCAGACATTGTTATTTTAATATTATTGGCTACATTTCCTATGCTGCACTTCATATTCCTGTGACTCTTTTGTAATTACCAGTTTGTAATTCTTAACCCCTTTGCTTTTTTCATTCAGTCCTCCAAACTGCCTCCCATCTGGCAACTATCAGTTTGTTCTCTGAATCTATGATTCTGCTTTTGTTTTATCTGTTTGTTTATTTTGTTCTTTAGATTCCACATATAAGTGAAACTGTATGGTATTTGTCTTTGTCTTACTTATTTCACTTAGCACAATACCATCTAGGTCCATCCATGCTGTCAGAAAGATTTCATTCTTTTTTACGTCTGAGTCATATTCCATTGTATGTGTGTACCACATTTTCTTTATATAATTGTCTACTGATGGGCACTTAAGTTGCCTCCATATCTTGACCATTGTAAAAAATGCTAAAGTCAACAGAAGGGTGCATATACTTTTCAAATTAGTTTTTTGGACTTCTTTAGATAAATGCCCGGAAGTGAAATTACTCGTTCATAAGGTAGTTCTATTTAGATAGTTCTATTTTTTTAAAGATTTCATTTATTTTTTAGAGATGGGGAAGGGAGAGAGAAAGGGAGAGAAACACCAATTTGTGAAAGAGACATTAATTGGTTGCCTCTCTCATGCCGCCAACCTGGGACCTGGCCCGCAGCCCAGGCGTGTGCCCTGCCTGGGAATCAAACTGACGACCTTTAGGCCTTCAGGAAGATGCCCAGCCTAGTGAGCCCCACCGACTTGGGCTAGGGTAGTTCTATTTTTAATTTTTGAGGTGACTCCGTACTGTTCTCTATAGTGGGTACACCAATTTGCAGACCCACTGACAATGCAGGACAGCTCCCTTTTCTCCACATTTTTGCCACCACTTGTTGTACGATGGGTGGAGGTGAGATCTCATTGTGGCTTTAATTTGCATCTCTCTGATGATTAGTGACATTGAGCATCTTTTCATATGTCTATTGGCCATCTGTATGTTCTCCTTTGAGACGGGTCAGTTCAGGTTCTGTACTTTTTTTTTTTAATTTGGATGGTTTGATTTTTTGATGTTAAGTTGTATGATTTCTTTATGAATATTGGATATTAACCTCTTATTGTATATATCATTGGTGAATATCTTCTCCTAATAGGTAAACTGTCTTTTTGTTTTGTTAATGGTTTTCTTTGCTGCACAAAAAGTTTGTAGTTTGATGTAGTCCCATTTGTATATTGTTGCTTTTGTTTCCCTTGCCTGAGGAGATATATCAGAAAAAATATTCCTAAAAGCAATGTCAGAGAGTTCACTGCCTGTGTTTTCTTCTAGGAGTTTTACGGTTTTGGGTCTTACAGTTAGATCTTTAATCCATTTTGGGTTTATTCTTATATACAGTGTATGAAGGTGGTCTAGTTTCATTTTTTTACATGTATTTGTCCATTCCAACACCATTTATTGAATAGACCATTTTTACCCCACTGTATATTCCTGCCTCCTTTGTCATATATTAATTGACTGTATAGGCTTGAGTTTATTTCTGGGCTCTCTGTTCTGTTCCATTGATCCATGTATCTTTTTTATACCGGTACCAAGGTGTTTTGATTACTGTAACTTCAAAGTATAGTCTGATACCAGGAAATGTGACACTTCAGCTGTGTTCTTTCTCAAGATTGCTTTGGCCTCTATAGCTTTTTTTTTCAATATGGGACCCAGCGAAGCTTGAGAGCTGTCAACTGCTTTGTGTTTTGCTGTTTGGTAGGGGGAAAACAATAATAACAATGGTCTGAAGTTACACTGACATACACAGAGAGAAGCAGAGACAAGCTGCGGAGAGAGCCCATCCTCGTAGCATTCAAGCCATTCAAGCCATTCGAGCCTCTGGCTCTAATGTTATCTATTATAGATATTCAGCTACTTCTTTGGCCTTCTGTTTCATGAGGCACCTCGTTATCCTTACAGTAAATTTCTGTTTTTTCCCAAGCTAGCTTGAGTTGGCTTTCTTTGCAGCCACAAGAATCCCAGCTGACAATAGTTCCTTGGGCAGAGAGAGGGTGAAAGAAGTTTCAAGGGCATAGGAGCAAAGACATAGAAACATAAAAAAGTGGCATGTATAGACAGCTACAAGTAGTTCAGCATGGTTGAAACAGAAAATGATAGAGAAAGTGCTCAAAGATGAGGAGGGCGATCTGTCATTTTAAGGAGTTTAACTCACCCCGAAAGCAATGAAGAGTCATAAAATGATTCACACAGTGAGTGACATGGTTGGATTTGTGGTTTAGATAGAACACTCTGGCAGGAGTTTTATCAATACTTCTCTCATCTGGGCTTATGGCATGTTGTTTCCTCATCCAGCACCCTAGGGGACGGAGATCAGACATTTGACATGAAATTTAAAAATTCAGTTCATCACGTCAGGTAGCTAGCTACATGTATGTAGTCACTACCATGTTGGACAGCACACACATTAAATGCTTCTGTCGTTGCAGAAAGGTCTGTGGGACAGCACCGATCGAGGTAATCTGGCGACCTGTTTATATCATCTGGGCTTTCTATTTGTCTTATTTCTTGGTATACCTTGTCATCTTTAATTAAATAATGGATATTGTATATGAAAAAATTGCTTAGGTTCCAGATGCTTTTATCTTCCTTGAGAAAGGGATCGCCCTGTCCTCTGTCAGGAAGCTAGGGTAGAGGGTCAAATCACCTTAATTTGATCAACAACCGAGTTGCCATAAAGCATCTTTGTTATAATTTTATTAAGACAAATGTAAAACTGCTTTGCCCACACTCATGGGATCTAACTCTCCAAGGGTCTAACCGAAAGGCTGGGTGTTTATTAGGATCCTTTCTCTTTGCTGGGTCATATGCTCTTACATTTATCTCCATGGCACTATCAGTCCTTTGAAAACTCTGCTTTGCTTTTAAGTGGCAGTCTACCTAGATTCTGAGCCACTTGCTTTGTGTTATCTTAAAAATTTAACTGTGTGCCAGGTTCGCCTCTCCCATATCCGCGATGTCTTACTGACTCTGGACTCTACTTGTTTTTCTATGTCCTGTACAATTGCCAAAACTGTTCCAGCTATTTTGCCTCTTAGGAACTACACCGATTCTTCGCCTTTTAGCCCCTGCTAAGAATTAGGAAATTCCCGAAGGGGAACCTTCTCAGCTCACCTTCCTTTGCTTCACTTCTTTTTAGGATCTTGGCCCTTTAAGTTCTGGTTGCTTCAGTAGCTCTCAATGTTTTCAAACAGAGATTTTTTAAAAACCTTTTTTTCCTAGTTTTTCTTGATACGAACATTTATCGGTTTGCCACAAGTTACGCTATTATAGCAGGAAAAAGAACCCCTTCCACTTCACTTGCATTCGTGGTTAATTCTGGTGTAAACTGCACCGGATACCAAACTCTACCAACACTGACAGGAGAGTCACTTTATTATAAGCATGATTTCTGTATAATTATAGTTCTTGGTATCAGTCTGACTGCTACTGTGCTTGTCTCTGTAAGCTTTTAATAAAATATTGGAAAATCCATATGATTTAATGAGGATTTTTAAAAATTTTTTTTGCAAACTTCTGAGAGCTATAATAACAAGTATCATTTATTAAGCACTTATGAAATGCCTTGTTATTAGATATATGTTGTATTAGTAATCATTTTGCAACATATTTTTTATTATTCCAATTTCACTGATAAGAGACCCAGGGCTCAGAATGGTAAAAATGACTTCCCCTTGGCAAATCCAGGTCTGACTGAGTTTAAAATTCTCAGTGTTACATTGCATTACTCTTGAGAAGGTAGAAAAAGTTTAGGAAGACTTTTTCACATCTCCTTACACTTAGCTGCAGTCATTTGCTGTAATCCAATTTTGCCCTTGTAGTTGATATCCCAAAGAAATAAAAATAGAAATAGTGACAAACAGGCCACGTTTACTATCCTAAAAGGCTCCACAATCATTTTAATGAGTTAAACCTACCAGTATTAGTAGTAGTCTAGTAACCACTAGAATGTTCACTGCTTCAGTCAATTTAGCTGTCTGGGCATAGATAGGAAAATCACAGATGAGGATGCTTTTCATTAAATAAATCATCAATGCCATAGCATTCATTATCTACAGAAGCTGTTTTAAGCTTGGAGTACCATGCAGAGCTAAGTAGAAGATGCTAGGTGTTATCTGTTGTCTTACCTGCTGTCTGGAAAGAAAGTTCCTTGAACCCACACTGAAAAGTAGACAGGACTTGAAAACATTTTTCCCCAGCTTCTTGCTTAAGTACAGATTCTGAACTACCTATCACTTATCTTCTTAGTCCTTAGCCTTCTTCTTCTGTGCTCTGCACGTTAACCCCATTCTTAGTGATGTTTATTCTAATCTGAAATAGAATGGTGGGAAATTAAATTATGACTTTGAATACCATGCAGCTCCTAAGTCAGATGTTAGCAGAGTGATAGTTGAGGAATGATTCTAATTCATTCAGAACTGGAGGGTTTGTTTTGGACCGTTACTCTGTCTAGAAACATTTAGAAAAAGGTGAGTTCAGATATCACAAGAAAGAATCTAATCTTATGAATGGTTTATTACAAGCATATTCATAGTCCAGAGAATAATGTTAAACATATCTTTTCTGTTGCCATTGGGTTACCTTTCAGTCCAAAAAGTACAGTTGGGTACCAAGAAATATTTTCTTTTTCAGCCTCTTGCCCTGTGTCCTTTTATTGCCTCTGTTCTGCCTTCTTCCTACCCCCTGCATGGTTCTTGTAAATTTTGTTGCCCCAGAGAATGTGCTTCAGGCTCCATGTTTGAATGACGATGGTGAATCCCTATTTTCTTAAATGGACCACCTATAATGCAAACACATTGTTTTAGAATCATTAGTCAGTATTAGAGCATTCACTTCCACTTTTATGGGAGAAGGTCCTCTCTGCAGCAAAGATAAGAGAAGAAAGCGATGGGGTAAAGGAGAAGGAGGTGTCTGTGCTCTAGGATTGTTAATAAAGTAAGTGGGATGACATAACTAATGGGGGAAGGTTTTAAGAAGTGTTTTGGTTTTTTATGTAACAAACATGAAGTGCTCTATAACTCTAGGGATAGAGTGGATTCATTTGTGTATATTAATTATGTACTCTCTTCAGGCCCTAGGTTGGGCACAAATAGTTATGTAACTGGTAAATAAAAAAGGTATGGTTTCTGCCTTGGTTGATATATAGTGTAGTTGGGAAGACAGAGAACAAACATGTTAAAACAGTGGTAAGTCCAACAAAGAAAAAGTAGAGGATTTGGTTAGAGGGAATATGAACAGTAAGAATGTATACATGTATTAACAGAATATAAAAATAGAAGTCATCAGCGTATAGATGTCATTTAAAGCTTTAGATATCTAGAAATCAGCAAGGGAAAGAAGCCGCTAAGAAAAGTGATTCTTGGACTACCTCCGAGGGACTCACTCTTTTGGGGGGAGGCATTCTAAATGAGGCTAAATCTAGTTCCACCCGCTAAGATTGCCTGAAAGTTCATTATCAGGCATTTTATTTCACAGACCCTCTTCTAATTGCTTAGTTCTTATAAGAACCCTGGGGACTTACAAGGTCCTCAAAGGCCAACACAACAGTCTATTCAAGGTTAATCACTCTAGTGTGTGGTTCATTTCCACTGTATCAAGTTTCCAGAGGGACCCTCACTTAGACTTCCAGGAGTATAACACTTCTTACCTAATTACAGTCTTCCACAGCCCTTTTACTGCAGACAGTTTAGGCAGGATCAGCCCTGACACCCATGGCAGATTTGCAATCCTAGAGAATCAACAACCATCAGCCTGCCAGGTCACTCTCCATAAAGCTCTATCCTTTGCCCCTTTCCAAACCTTTAATTCTATAAATGGACATAGACCTTTGAAGCATAAAGACCTCTTTGAGGGGCTGTCTTTGAGATAGCGGATTTTTGCCTGGCAACTCCTTCTGCTGGCTCTGAAATCCAATATGATTGTTTATTTTCCCTTAGATCTTATGCAAAGTCCAGGCCTTAGAAATCAAGGCCAGATCACACCTTCTTCCTTTCTTCCTTACGAGTGTAAATGTAGAGTATCCAGAAACAAAACAAAATTATTATTTCAACAGATTACTCTGCCACTTTAAACAGCGAATATATTTAAAATAGGATTAACATAGCAATACATGATTCATTACTCGTTAGAATGGAAACTGGTGCAGTATTTCTGGAAATTAAACTCACAGTGTAAGTATGAAGCAGCAACCACATTACGGGGTATATGTCACACAGCAATTTTCCTACATGCACATCTGTCTACAAGGGTACTCATCACTGTTGGAGTTCAGAGACAACCTTGGTGGTCATCACTAAGGGAATGGATAAGTAAAAATATGGAATTTCTTATTCATGTTATCGTGTCATCTGTAACTAAGGACAGTATGTTTCTTTTTTTGCCATTGTTTTCTTACCTAATTGTACTGGCTAGGACAATTATTTATTATAATGTTGCATAGAAAATGACTCAGAGAAACTGATCTTAGTGGCAGCATGCTTTTTATTCTTCACTAAGAATTATGTAGCAGTAGGGTTTTTTTGGTAAATGTTTTATATAAAGTTGTATTTCTATTCCTAGTTTTCTGGAAGTCTTTATCAGGCACAGATGTTAGTTTTTGTCCAATTCATTTAATGCATTAATTGAGATAATTGTATGGTTGTCCTCTTTCATTATGTTAATATGATGAATTATACTGATTGATTTTAAAATGTTTTTTAAAACATTTAAAAATGATTTTAAAACCAATTTTGCATTCCTAGGATAAACCTCAATTTAGCTATGATATTCTTTTTCTATATTGATGTGTTCCATTTATTAATATTTTGTTAACTTTTGCATCTATATTTTTGAGGGTTATTGGTCAGCACTTTTTTCCTCTTGTAATGTGTTTTAGCAGGTTTTGGTATCAGGGTTATTCAGCATCATGAAATGACTTGGGAGGAGTTCTCTCTTCTATTTCCTAGGACAGCTTGTGTAAGATTGATGTTATATCATCCTAAATATTTAATGGAATTCTCCATCTGGATGAAACAGAAAATGAGACCACCATTTTCTTTGGAGGAAGGTTTCTAATTACAATTTAAATTTCCTTAATAGATATTGGTCTGTTCAGATTTCTTTTTCATTTTGTTTTGGTTTTGGAATTTGTGGCAAAGAATTTATTCATTTTATCTAAGTCTGAATAACTTACTTTTGATACTAAAAAGCACTGCTTATTTTTCTGGGAGGAAAAACCAAGACATGCCCTGCAGTAATTAAGTTGTAAGACTATTAAAGGAAGTTAAGGAAAATAGACTGAAGTGTGTGGCCTCTCTGGGGCTTCTGTTGAATGTCTCAGGCTTTCATAGGTCTGTCAGGCCACAGTTCAAACATTTCCAGTAGCTATCAGATTATAGCATGCTGATATTTGCTTTTTTCATTGTAGTTGCTCTTTGACCAGTCATATGGCGTCTTAGAACTTAGCCCAGACTCGAGAGATGGATGTAGATTTCTGGCATTCTTTTTCCATTTAGTCCTGTTCCCTTCTGTCTGGTACTCTGCCTCAAAAATTGCATCTGCGTGGCCTCCCAAACAGGGGTCACTGTCTCCTTGGTTCTGGAAATAAACCTTCTCTGCATGGCTTACACCTCCCCACTTTGCAGTCTGAACAGTTCCTTTGGGAAGAAATGGGGGGTAACCTTAAGGGATCACAGTTCTGCACTACTATTGTCTAAAGTCTGAAAACAGTTTTTAGATTAATTTTGGCCAGTTTTCTGTTCGTTTATGGTGAGGTGTTTGTTCTGTACCAGTTACTCTGTGAGGACCAAAAGAGGATGGTCATTCTCTACCAGAAGTCTATAGTAATCCTCTCCTAGGCCTGAATTAATTAGATTTTTATATTAATTCCTGAACCAATCACTAGCAAGGGTTTGTGATTATCATCTTTGATGCAAGCTAATGGGAGTTCACTATTGGGGTTGGCAAACTTTCTTGAGGCCACATTTTAAAAAGAATGCGTATCAAAGGGATAAGAGAGAACCTTTGGAGGTAAATTAAATGTTTGATGTCCTGATGGTAATGCTGGTTACACAACTTTATACTTTCAAAACTCATCAGATTGTAAACTTAAAATTGGTGAATTTTGTTGTACTTAAATTATTTCAATAAAATCAATAAAAAATGATTATTAACATAAATATGTCACCTGCCAATTTTCAAATGGCATGCATAGAGGTGCAATCTGACATTCGACTTAAAGAAAAATTTGATTGCATCTCTTTACTGGACTTTCATAGGTCCTGTCTCCCCAGAGACAAATATCCCTTGCTTTGCAATCATGCCTTATTCATGTCGTCGCTATTTGACAGCACCTACATTTGCAAGTAACTATTTTCAAGAATGAAACACATTAAGAGTAAAATTAGAACCAAAATATCTAATGAGCACCTTGAGAGTTCACTGAGAATTGCAACTACTACTACCAAACCAGATATTGATGCTGTAGTTTCTCAAATACAATGTCAAACATCCCACTGGTTTGATGTTGCCCTCTTTTCTTTTACTTTTATAATTAAAAAAATTTCAAAACCAATGACATTTTATTACTTAGGTATGTACATTTTCTATTTTAGTGATCACAAACTTGTGACCTGCTCAACAATTTAAAAAGATTATTCAAAGGGCCACTGCATAATTAGGGTTATTATGTGGGGACGTTTTTGCTTATATCCGTGGTGGCAGATATCATAAAAATTAGGCACAGACCTTTTTTTTTGCTCATCAGTTTTCATTAGTGATTGTTTATTTAATGTGTGGCCCAAGACAACTTTTCTTCCAGTGTGGCCCAGAGATACCAAAGGGTTGGGCACTCCTGGTTTAAGGCTTCCCAATTGACTCAGATTTACTTAACATCTTGTTCAAATCAAAATGCAAATAAGATCTGTATATTGCAGTTCTCTGGTTGTATCATTTATCTATTGCTATAGTAACATGTTTATAACAAAACTCACAATAATTTGGAGGTAAAACAAGCAAACAAGCAGATAAACAAAAAATAATTATTGCTTATTACCTGGGGTTAGCTTGGCAGCCCTGCTGATTTTGTCTAGGCTCATTTGCATATCTGAGTTTGGCTGGCTATATGTACTGGCTCACCTGGAGTGACTTGGATGATTTGGTCTTGATCCGTCTGTCTGTCATCATCCACAGGCTGCCCAGGCACGTTCCATGATGATGCAAAGGAGTGGGAGAGCAAGCAGTAGTATGCAAGCCTCTTGGGATTTAGACTAAGAATTGGCACACCATCGCTTCTGTCTCATTCTTTTGGCCAAAGTAAGTCATGATGCTAAGTCACGGTGTCAGATTGGGAAGCACTACAAAGTCACATTGCACTGGATTTTCACTGGGGTGAAGAATGGGCAATTTTTGTAATCTACTATAGTGGATATATCTTTTAAGTCTGTTTTAATCTGTTGGTTTTTCCTTTGCTTCTCTTTACTTTCCTTCTTGCAATTTATTTGTTGAGAAATACTATCTTGTTTTGTTTTTATTCTGAAGAGTGTTATTTTTTCTTGATTTTTATTCATGTAATCTTATCCCTGTCATGTTTCTATACCTTCATATTTTCAATGGATTATGGTTAAATCTAAAGAGCTGATCAGGTTTTTTTTTTCCTTTTACCAAAAATATGTTATAGAGTATGTTGTATATTCCTAATGGGAGGCACATTCTATTTAGGTATCTTTTTTTGTGATGGTAGAGGTCATCATTGATTTTTGCCTAATTTCATTATTTTATTATGAATAACAAAATGGTAATATTTTCATTTTTAAGCTGGAATATCTCTATAAAGAAAAACTTTTTCCCTCATCGATTATTAGATTTCTCTGTGATACAATTAGAACAGGAAAGGCTCATTCCTTCTTAGTTCAAGATTCTACCTGAATACCAATTATCAAAGAGGCCTTCCCTAATAACAATGCTTTTATTATTTTTTTATCCTGCTTTATTTTTTTCTTCAGCTCTTCATCTTTTATTAGATATTTATTTGTTTTTAATCTGTCTGTTCTACTTAGAATATAAGATCCATGAGGTTAAGACTCTGTTTAGTCTGGTCAGCATAGGTAAACACGGCTCTTTACCTCACACAACCACATCAAAATTACAACTAAAATATAGAGCAACCATCAACCAAAACTACCAGAAATTGAGTTGAATGGAAGTCTAACAACTATGGAATTAAAGAAACCACATCCATCTAGACTCGTAGGAAGGGCAGAGACACAGAACAGGTTGGTCCCTCACCCACATGTGGAGGATAAAAATTCAGGAGAGCTATCTTGGGAGCAAGGGGTCCCAGCCCCACCTCTGGCACCCCAGCAAAGGGTTCCAGTGTCAGGAAGATAAGTCTCCATAACCTCTGGCTGCAAAAACCAGTGAGGATTGAGTCAGTAGCAGAAACTTCTGGAGTCCTAAGCAGTTCTCTTAAAGAGCTCCCACATAGACTTACTCAGATTCATTCCCTCTGAGCTCCAGCACCTGGGTGGCAGCTTGAAAGGCACCAGTGGCACCTAGGGAGAAACTGAAGTGTCTTGCATTAAGGCAAGAGCTGGGGGACAGCTTTCTCCCAGACAGATAGGTGGGCAGAGGCCATTGTCTCCTTTCTGAACCCTCTCTCCATAGAGCCACAGAGAGGTAGGGGGGTGCCATACCTGAGACTCCATCAACCTGGCTAACACTGTCCCCCACCCTGAGATCACCTGAAACTCTGTCCCACCCAAATTACTGGCACCCCCCAACTGTTAACAGTGACTTTTCCATATGAATGGCTGGTTTCGGGTCATGCTTCACAATTTCCTAAATCATCTCAGATATGCACAGTCAGACTCAGTGAGCCCCTGTACCTCTTGCTCAGTGGCCCCAGACCCAGAAGAGCAGCAGCCACCCTAGACTCACTGCTTGGCTTCACCTGGGAATCTCCAAGCCTAGCACAAATAGCAACCATCTCAGATTGCTTTATAGCTCATGCAGGATGACCCTGGACAGAACATAAGTGGGGGCTGACCTTGACCTGCAGCACCCCAGAGCCTGTGTACGCAGTGTACAGCTACAAACCATGTTGGATCACCACTGACCTGCCCCTACACAACTGATCCTCCACAGAGGGTGGAGATTGGTTGCCAGTAGTCACAGCCTGTCCTTGAAGCTGACTTGCCTGAGTAAACCCCTCCCATTGACCTGCCAGGAACAACCAAGGCTCAACTACAATAGGAGAGTGTACTCAGCTCACATGAAGGGTGTACCTCAAGTACCCAGTTTGGGTGATAGAGGAGGTTGTGGCACTGGGCTCTATAGGACCCCTCCTACATTAGGCTACAATTCCAAGACAGGGAGTCATAGCAGTGCTACCAAATACATAGAAACAAACACAGGGAGGCTGCCAAAATGAGGAGACAAAGAAACATGACCCAAATGAAAGAACAGATTGAAGTCCAGAAAAAAACTAAACAAAATTAAGATAAGCAATCTATCAGATGCAGAGTTTGAAACAGTTGTTATAAGGATGCTCAAGGAACTTAGTGAGGACTTCAACGGCATAAAAAAAATCCAGTCAAAACTGAAGGATATGCTAATTGAAATAAAGAACAATTTACAGGGAAACAACAGTAGAGTGGATGAAGCTGAGAATCAAATCAATGATTTGGAACATACGGAAGCAAAAAACAACCAGTCAGAACAACAAGAGGAAAAAAGAATCCAAAGAAAAGGGCATAGTGTAAGCAGGGTCTGGGGCAACTTCAAACGTTCCGACATTCACATCATAGCAGTGTCAGAAGGAGAATAGAAAGAGCAAGAAATTGGAAATCTATTTGAAACAATAATAAAAGAAAACTTCCCTAGTTTGGTGAAGGAAATAGACATGCAAGTCGAGGAAGCACAGAGAGTCCCAAACAAGATGGATGTAAAGAGTCCTGTTCCAAGACACATCATAATTAAAATGCCAAAGGTTGAAGATAAAGAGAAAATCTTAAAAGCAGGAAGAGAAAAGAAGTTAGCTACCTACAGGGGAGTTTCCAGAAGACCGTCAGCTGATTTCTCAAAAGAAACTTTGGAAGCTAGAAGGTATTGGCAATAAATATACAAAGCCATGAAAAGCAGGACCTACAGCCAAGATTGCTCTACCCAGCAAAGCTATCATTTAGAATTGAAGGGCAGATAAAGAGCTTCCCAGATAAGAAAAAACTAAAGGAGTTCATCATCACCAAACCATTATTCTATGACATGTTAAAGAGACTTATTTAAGAAAAAGAAGAAGCTCAAGACCACAAACAATAAAGTGGCAACAAATATATATCTATCAACAATTGAGTCTAAAAAAACCAACTAAGCAAACAAGAAGAATAGAAACAGAATCATGGAATCAGAAAGCATTTTGATGGGTGCCAGATAGCAGCGGGATGTGGAGGAATGGGTGAATTGGTGAGGGGACTTAAAGTACAAATATGTGGTTACAGAATAGCCATGGGGATGTGAAGCACAGTATAGGAAATGGAGCAGCCAAAGAATGCACATACATGTTGGTAGATGTGAACAATGGTGGAGGGATGGCCTGAGGGAGTGGGGGTCGCTGGGTTGAGACGGCTAAAGGGAGAAAAATTGGGACAACTATAATAGCATAATCGATAAAATATAATTTAAAAAAGACTTAACCTGTTTACTAAATGCTTTTGATCAGTGCCAGACAGCACCTGTACATGGCAGATGCTCAGTCAGTTCTGTTTGTTGAAATAACACCTGAAACATAAATAACTGCATTTTGCTCAAACTTCAGTTATTTGTTGTTTGTTCTTGCTATCGTTTGGCCTTTTAGTCTAAGCATAACTCACAGAATTACCTGTGTGCTGAGACCTTTTTGAACTCTAAGGTTAGGCTTTACTTAGGTCTCAGTGGAATTTTTTATTAAGGAAATTTTATAGGCAGACTCATAGGTATGTGATTGTACTTTTATGTATCTTAATTGAGAGAGAGATTACTAGTTTTTTTATTAACAAAAAATTCTTTCTATTTTTTTCTTTCCCTCATGGTCAGCTGAAAACAGGAATTGGAACATGTCTAACAAGATGGAGGTGTCTTAGCCTCATTCTGTTAAGTGTTCTTACCAGTTGGACTTTAATTCATTTGTATAGAGGGGATCCTAAAGAAACCTTTGTTTTGATCATAGGAGTACATATATCTTTTGGAGTTAGTGTTTTGGATTTCTTCAGATACATACCCAGAAGTGGAATTTCTAGGTCATATGGTAGTTCTAGTTTAAATTTTTGATGAACCACCATACTTTTTTCCATAGTGACTGTACCAGTTTAGTATCCTACAAACAGTGCATGAAAGTTCCCCTTTTTCTGCATTCCCCCTAACTCTTGTGTGTTGATTTGATGATGGCCATTATGATAGGTGTAGGGTGATATCTCATTGTGGTTTTAATTTGCATTTCTCTGATGATTAGTGATGTTGAGCATCTATGTTTTCACATGTCTGTTGACCATCTCTATGCCCCCTTTGGAGAAATGTCTGTTTAGGTTCTTTGCTCATTTTTAAATCTGATTTTTTTGTTGTTAAGGTATATGAGTTCCTTTGGATATTAACCTCTTATAGGATATATCATTGGCAAATATCTTCTTCCATTCAGTAGGTTTTCTTTTTGTTTTGTTGATGGTTTTCTTTGTGCAAAAACTTTTAGTTTGATGTAGTCCCATTGTTTACTCTTTCATTTCTCTTGCCCGAGGAGGCATACCCCCAAACAAACAAATGTTACAAGAACAATGTCAGAGAGTTTATTGCCCATGTTTCCTTCTAAGAGTTTTATGGCTTCAGGTCCTACATTTAAATCTTTATACAGTTTTGAGTTTATATTTGTATGTGGTGTAAGAAATGACATAGTTTTGCAATGGTGTAGGTCAGACCAGAGATTGCTGGAAAGCAAGCGACCCCAGTTCAGGCAAGGGACCCCAGATCCGGTGAGAGCCAGCACCTCCCCTTCAGGAGGGAGGGAGTTGCAAAAGTGCTGCTTAGGAAATGCCCAGGGTGGGGCGTTAAAATGACAACCAATTCCCTCACTGCATCTTCCCAAAGGGTGGGGATGCTGAAGGAGGCTGCTGCTGGGGCACATTTAAACAAAGGCTATGTGACTGTGTGACTGTTGAATGTGCCAGCAGTGGAGCTACTTGTCACATAGCCGGGCGAAGCTCATAAAGCCCTGCTTGAGCTGAGGGGGCTGGATTCCCCATCCCAGACAAACAGATGCTTGTGCACCTGTGCATGGCTGGGAAACTTTTACCCTTATTAAAAATGGCAGCGAAAGAGGGCCAAAGACACTGGGGAGCTGACAAGAATGGCAGACCAATGCACCTTAAGAAAAAGCCTGATGCTCCCTCATGCAGGGATTTCCAGACTGAATTTGAAACCAGAGTGTGCTAGGGAACATGAGGCTTTTTTTCCCCCTTTCCTGGCTAGCCTGGTCTGCCACCAGGAGCCCAGGGTCCTGAGACCTGGCAGATCTCCGGAGACCATATGGTTTGGAAACATCCTCAGTGCCCCTCCTGCACAGAAGGCGGTGCTGTGGGGGACCTGCCAGGCCAAGCACACAGACACGTCGGTGAGCTGACAGTCAGAGAAAAAGCATCTCTGGGGGAGAGAAACTGGTGCTGTGAGGAGGACTCAGGCAGGTGCACACAGACTCGTGAGAGATGCTTGGAATCTGAACTGTGACTGGGAATGCTGAGCTGCAGACTTCCGCGTTTCTTAAGGACAGTACCTTTAAATGGCATATTCTGAAACTGGTCTGGCCTGGAAGAGGGTGGCAAGGTTATTTGTTTTTGGGTGTTTTAAAGGGAGTGAGACTTAACAGCAGAAATCTACCGTTATTCTAAAACTGCATGGCCTTTAGATAAACAATGCCTTTCCTTTTTCACCAAACTCTTATCTCTAGAGTTATGCCTCTTGGTGGTGAGCAATCAAACTCCACTGCTATTCTGGAACAGCATTGGCTGGTTCTGTAACTGTTTCGTTTTTTTGCATGTGTCTGTCCAGTTTTCCCAGTATCATCTTTTGAAGAGGTAGTCTTTACCCCATTGCATATTCTTGCTTCCTTTGTCATAGATTAGTTTACCATATAGGTACCTGTTTATTTCTGGGCTCTCTATTCTTTTCCCTTGATGTATGTGTCTGTTTTTATGCCAATACCATGCTATTTGATTACTATAGTTTTGTAGTATACTTTGATATCATTACAGCATTATTTATAATAGCCATGAAATGAAAGCAACCTAAGTGTCCATCAATAGATGAATGGATAAAGAAGATGTGGTACATACATACAATGGAATATTACTCAAATGTAAAAAAGAATGAAATCTTGCCATTTCCGACAGTGTGGATGGACCTAGATGGTATTATGCTAAGCGAAATAAGACGAGAAAGACAAATACCATATGATTTCACTATATGTGGAATCTAAAAAATAAAGTAAATGAACAAACAAAACAAAAACAAGCTCATAGACAGAAAAAATTGGTGGTCATGAGATGGGAGGGGAGTTGGGGGATGGGTGAGAAAGGTCAAAAGGGTTACAAAGTACAAATTGCAAGCTATAAAAATAGGCACGGGGATGTAAAGTACAGCATAGGAGTATAGTCAGTAATACTGTCAAACTGTGTATGGCGTCCGATGGGTACTAGATTAACAGGATGATCGCTTTGTAAGGTATATAAATGTCTACTCACAGTGCTGCGCACCTGAAACTAATACAATATTGTATATCAACTCTCACTGAAAAACAAATTTTAAAAAATTCCCCAGTTTAAAAAAGAAAACTTTGCATATTCTCACCTGTATTTCTTTACACATAAGCGTAGCAACTATATTTGTTTATTTCAACTGGGTACTAACTAGGCCATTTCATTTAGAATACAACTAGTTCGTATGCTCAGTATGCCAGGTTATGGAAATCCGGGAAATTCAGTGGTCTTATGCAATAAATAGCAAAATCCTCAAGATGAAATTCTAGAGGCATGGAGGTTTATGTATAGGCTGTCAAAATTCTTGTGCTTCTTATTTCTTCCGTGATAAAACCAATCAATAAGCGTGAATAATTAGAGGTCCAGGAAAAATTTTTAAGAATAGTCTCTGATTTATTGACTGGGTATTTTTCTGACTTTTTCCCTAAATCCCAAAGTTCACTTGCGTAATCATGTATCATTTTTACTTTTGTGTGTTTTTTATTTGACATTTTTCCAATTTTCTTTGGGCTCTTCTGTGTTGGTACTAAACTTAGAACAGTCTCCTGGGAATCTGATGTCCTTTCAGTTTACTTCTTAAATATTCCTAAATATTGATAACCATCAGTTAAACTCCTACAATCCTATCTTTCTCCATGGATTTTATGCTAGATTTGATTTCTTTTCTTATTTGTACTTTCCATTATACAGGAAGTCATAGCTAGTACATTGCCCTAAATACTTATGCTGTACCCCAATCCTTCTTTTAAAAATATAAGTTGATATTTTAGCAGCTGGCTGCTCAGACCGGAGAGATTTCAGAATCAGTGAACATTTTGAGGGGAAAAAATAGTTATATTCCTTGTGCATTTACTATGTGCTAAGAGTTTCTGGGTGCTTTATTTCATCAGGGCAATGACCAGATAGGTTTTGTTCAACGATCCATCCTCAGTATTTAGCATGTTGCCTGGGAAAGAATGCCCATTGAATATTATTTTTTGAAAGCTTGAATAAACATCCGTGCTGCAAGGTTAGAAAGAAATAGTTGATGAGTAGTGGGCTGTTCTTGTCTTGGTGCGTGTTTTTGTGAAGCAGCCCTGTTTGTATGCCTGTAAAAGAAAACTTTTAATAAACCTGGGTTACTATAATTTGTTTTATGAGACCCACCTATTCTCAGTGACTATGGGGAACCCTGGCAGAATTTTTATTTTTGAGCAAATAAGTGCTTGCCTTTGCAGTTTTCAGTCCATCTTAATGCCAGTAGATAGGCATTGGGCAGTATGTAGAGAACTGTGCTTATTCTAGAACTGATGTATCTGGAATGTATTACCTGTGTCAAATGTTGTTATTCTAACTTCTTTAACACTGCAAAGCATTATTCTTTTGAAAATAGTATTTGGGTTAAATTATAGACCTACCCCCATGGATAGAGGTGGATTTAACAGTGGGCACACTGGGTGTGCGCCCTGGGCCCCGACTTCTGAAGGGCCCCGCAAAACCCCAACTTTACACTTTTTTCTAATGACACTGAGTTTGGTTTCGTATGTGCAATTTTAATTACGTACAAGTTTATAATCGGCAGTAAGACCTGATAGTATGTTTAAATATTTTCTTCTGCACCCGGGGTCTCAACTGACCTTAATCTGCCTCTGCTCACAGATAACAGTTCCATGGGGGGAAATTTCACATCTTAAAATTTCGATTTATATTTTTTGGGACAAACTCAGGCTAGTGTTCATTTGGCATTTAATGATGTTCCTGTTATCCACAACACTCCTTTCCATTAGCAGAATTAATCAGGGGTTGATTACACCTCCTCACAAAGCCATTTTGTTTTTCAGTTGTTCCGTCTTCCGTGGGTTCAGATGCTTATGATACAGCTCATGATTAATCACTCACCTTAAATATTGTGAACAGAACTGCTGCCGTTCTCAAACCCGAAAAGCCTGAGGAAGGCTACCATCACTTAAGCACAGAGGAACAGGTACCTCACAATAGCCTCAGGGTCTCCTGCAGCTGGAAAGTAATTTTTTTCACAGAAATGTATTAAAATTCGAGAGCAGTTGTATGCCTTTTGTTTTAAATTGCTGAGTGCTTTAATGTCTTTTTAATGTGAGAAGCCATTTGCATTGTCCTGATGTGTTACAGCCTTTAAAACAATCATATGATTGCACTAGGCTCCATTTGCTCCCAGATTTTATGTGCTATGGTAACAGTGAAGGAAAAATCTTACTAATTTCTCAAGCACCCTTGGCTGTTTCTGTTGCTATGAATGCAAAGGTTTGGTTTTTAATTTGTTGTTGGTTTCTGCAAAGCACAAATCATATTATTGGTTTTAAATGATGATAGATGCTATTATTTTAGCTTTATGATAAAACAAAACAAGATTGTAGTGTGAAAATTCAATTTTAAATTGCTTGATTAATTTATTTTAGTGGCATATAGCAAAGACTATCCTTTTATTATGCTGGAATAAGCCAATTTACTGTAAATCAGCCTAACAAATGAAATGCCTGGAGGTACCTTATAAATTGAAGCACTGCTTTTGTTGTAGTGAATATAAATGAATTAAATGCAAATTCCTAAGACAGTTTAAAAATGTTTCTAGGAACTTATGTATATAAATCATTGACCCGACTTTCATACTCGATTATATTCAGCTAAGATTTTGTTTGTTTATGTCTTCTCGGTTCTGACAGAAATCTGAAATTGCCAACCATTTTCAACTACAGATTTCCTTCCTTTTGGTTGGTCAGGAAGGCCTATTCATGTTTCATTCTCACTGGCCACGCTATAGGCTCAACATTTGTGCCCCCTCCCAAATTTATATGTTGAAACTTAATCCCCAGTGGGATGGCATTTGGAGGTGGGACCTTTAAGAGGTAATTAGGTCAGGAGGGCAGAGTCCTCAGGAATGGAATAAATGCTCCTATAAAACAGCCCCCAGAGGGCGCTGTTCCTCTTCTGCGGCCATGCAAAGGCACAGCAGAAAAGACCACAGCTGTGAAACAGGATGTGGGCTCTCACCAGGCATCAAATCTGCTGGTGCCTAGGTCTTAGACTTGCTAGCCTTCAAGATGAAGCAAAATAAATTTCTGTTGTTTATAGGCCGTCCAGTCTGTAGTCTGTTTTGGCAGCGTGAACTGGCTAAAGCAGGCCAGAAATCAATAAGTTAAATGAGGGGGTGGTAAATCTTTCATAAAAATATGAGTTGACAATGAAATATTATGTAGTGTCAACATAAGAAATCTCCAAACCTGTAGAGAGTTTTTATGAGTTTATTTGAGCCAAACTGACAATTGCCAGGAAGAAATATTTCAATAATTGAGAAAATGCTCTGGAGAATGGTAGTTTTACAGCTTATTTTATACATTATAAACAAAGGAGAAGACATAAGGGGGGTACATGAGATTCATCGGTGGTAGATTAGAAAGATTGGAGAAAGCAAAGTAGGGGGATCTCGGGATTGGATAAAGAGTAAAATAGAGAGACACATACTTCTTTTACATCGGTGACTATAGAATAGTTAACAATGAACATTTACAGCACATAGACATGGTATTTGGGGGAACAGTAACAATGAGGAGCTCTGTGGTCCCCTGCTCTGGTGCTCTGGTGTGGTGGTTGTGCCCTGAGGGGTCTAGAAAAGGAGATTACTCTGATGTTCCAAAGGTGTGTTACCTTAGATGCAAAAAGGCAATAGACAAGATTTCACTTATATGTGGAATCCGCTGAACAAAATAAACAAACAGACGAAATAGAAACCAACTCATAGATACAAAGAACAGACTGACAGTTGCCAGAAGGGAGTGGGGTTGGAGTGCTGGGTGAAATAGATGAAGGGATTAAGCAAAAAAAGGAAAAAAAATTCACCGACACAAACAACAGTATGGTGGTTACCAGAGGGAAAGGGGGCAGGTAGAAGAGGGTAAAGAGGGGATAAATGGTGATGGAAGGAGATGAGACTGGGTGGTGAGTACACAATGGAATGTACAGGTGTTGTATCATGGAATTGTACACTTGAAACTTATATAATGTTATTAACCAATGTCACTCCAATAAACTTAATAGAGAAAAATAAAGAAAGGTAACTCCAGCAGCAAGGTGGAAGACGTAGGGGAGGAGTAAGAGAGGCAAGACAGTGAAGCCATTTAGGAAACTTTTGCCAAAGACAAACAGAAGAAAATAGGGTCGTCAGAAGAGGAAGGAGATATCGTGGGAGATTAACATAAAGGTAGAATTAATAGAATATAGTGATTGTTGTTAGAGGTTGGCCAAGAAAGAGAGGAGTTAAATATACCTCCAAATTTTCTAAGAATAAGTCAATAGAATAACTAATTCTCCCCCATTCACTTGAGAAGGAAGAACAGCTTAGATTTAGAACATCCTCCTAAACAAACCAGCTCTAAACACAAATCTATTTTTTAAAAAGGTTTTATTTATTTATTTTTAGAGAGATGGGGAGGGAATCATCAATGTGTGGTTACCTCTTGCACACCCCTCCCTGGGAACCTGGGGACCTGGCCCCACAATCCAGGCATGTGCCCTGACTGGGAATAAAATCGGTGATCCTTTGGTTCTCAGGTCGGCACTCAATACCCTGAGCAACACCAGTCAGGACACAAAACTAATTTTTATTGAGTGTTTATTACATATCAGGTTGAACACAGTGCATGTTCTATCTTTTTACTAACATTCATTCAATGAATACGTATTTATTGAGTGCCAACCATGTGCCCAGTAATGTTTTAGGTATTGTTGTTGTTATTATTTACATATTATAAATGAGGAAACTGAAGCTTGAAGGGGTTAAGGAACTTGCCCATGGTAGCACAGCTATTTGATGATGGAGTCAGGACTAGAACACATGTTAATTCAGCTTTCAAATCCTTTTCAACAACCATGCTGTGTTGCCTTTTGGACGTTATGTGGAGTGGGTGGACTCTCTATGTTCTAGCAGCGCCGGAGGAGACACACTACCTACCCTGTTTTACATTTACTCCAGTGCCTCCCTGTGTCTCTAAATAACATGATTTTGTTGATACTTTTAAATTTTTCCAAGCTTGGTTTCTCTCTATGAAGTATAAGGATATAATATTTTCTTCTCCCTGCTCCTGCCTACACATATTCAACCTTTTGTCTTCTATATTCCCAATACAACGACGACCTATTTCATTTAGTATGTTCACTATTATATAATAGCATAAATGTTATACAATTAATATGTTCACTATTTTTGTGACCGTATTTGTTAATCACAGCTAAACTAGGAACAAAAGTACGATTACTTTTCCTTTACTACACAATTAAAAAAAAAATCCTCACCTGAGGGTATGCTCACTGATTTTAGAGAAAGAAGAAGGAAGAGAGAGAGAAACATTGATGTGACAGAGAAACATTGATCAGTTGCCTACTGTATGCACCCCGACCAGGAATTGAACATGCAACCTAGGTATGTGCCCTGACCAGAAATCAACCTGGCAACCTTTTGGTGCACAGGACAATGTTCAATATCTTATTAAACTTTGTTATGATATCCTTGATTTCAGTGTGTCAAACATTGTCGAGAATAATAGCTATGAGCCACACTGAATTCCGGATTTGAATAGACAAAGCTGATTATTAATTACTACAATTTTGCATCAGTTCTTGACACAATGACTTCTTCTTATAGTGTAGTTGTCACAGGAGAGCGGGGCTAATAGCTAGGAACCAGGGTTCTAATTCTGGTGCTGCCATGAACAGTCTTTATGACCTTGGCTGTGATCTTTACATCCTTGGCCTTTAATTTTTCCATCTCAAAAATTTAAGAAAAGAGCTAGGGAATCTCCAGTGTCCCCATCCACTCTGTAATTCTCCCTTAGTTTGTTTCCCTACTGTATCAGAAAATAACTTTTAAAAATGACAGAAACATTAAATAAAGAAATACTTTTAGAAATGCAACCAAATCATTTTTAATATTTTCAAAGGTGAGGACAGATAGTATTTACAGAAGCACTTGTAATTATATTTAAATTTTTTTTCTGCTAATATTATAAACATGCACATATGTTAGTGAACAATGAAAAAATTCAAACCTATGAATAGTGGCTAGCATCTTTATTTAAAAAACAAGACTGAAATAAATTAGTTAAACATAAGCGTGAAAAAAGTACATAACTGAGAGGTAACATCTTTGAAAGAAATCAACTTAAGAAATAGTTTCGATCAGTATCTTGTTGAAGGAAAACATAGATTTGGGAGAACATGGATAGACAAAAGAGAGGACTGACTGGCGTTGCTGGTGCAGCCTCATCGGCCATCCCCTTTCAGTCTTTTCCTACCCTCTATCTTTCTGATCTGACTTTCTTTAAGAAAGCCACTGTTGAGTTTCTTAACTAAATTCCAGGCATGGTGCGAGGCATTGAGGCTACAGCCATGAAGAAGATGCTGGCGCTGCTTTTGAGGGCCCAAGAATCCATCAGAGGAATGCTGCCTTTAGTACTTTCACCTACTCCCACTCATTTCCTCCCTCTGGGCGTAGGTATCCTTGTCTCTAAAGAAGAAGGGATTGCCTGAAAGGAGTTCTAAGACTATTAAGCAGAAAAGCACTCCGGCATCTGTAAGTAATTAAGACTAAATAAAACTTATAGAACCAGACCTAGGATACAGGGTTAAGTGGTGACAGGCTCCTGGCCCTGCCACTCAATTCGGTCACTCTCGCGCTCTGGAGAGCCGGGATCAGTGGGGTCTGATGCTCCCCAACCCCACAGTGGCCCGCAGCCTGGGCCTGTTGCACACACAGACTTTTTGGATATCTTGGTCCTTCAGGTCAAGGGTAGGCAGCCCAAAGTGTCTGTTGCTCTTTATTCTTTTATTTCACTGAAGGAGCAGTAGCTGGGCCCCAGGCCTTGCACAGTGCAGTCAGTGCTGTCTTTTTCACATGTGTCACAGTGACATTCAGTGGCTACCGGGTATGTGTACACGGAGTCTGTATGGTGAGTACAGCCAGGCACTCTCACCGTCTCGTACACCAGCTCCTTGAATGTACATATTTTCTGGACATTGCTCCTGAGTCCATCCTTGTACACCATATCCTGGGGAGTTCAGGGACGGTAGGGTTAGGTTATAATATTCTGGGTGGTTCAACAGCATAATCAAAATGAGGCAGGAATTTCATGCTGCTTGCTCTAATATTTACCCATTACAGTTCACTTATGGAATTTCTAACCAAGGAAATAGGATCTCATCAGTGACCTACCTACATGCTATATCATATTCCTGATTGTTCCGGGAACCTGACAGAAAATACAGTTCACTTTTTCCCACTCTTTATAGCTATATCAAAATATTATTCATTCCCATGCTGTAGAGAAACTTTGAATTTCAATATATAGAGAAAAATGATGAGCAAGGGAAACATAACATTTTAAGTTGACTTTTTGTACTTTGTTAAAAGCTATATTGATTACAACTTAAACCATAAAACACTGAAGTTTAAGTTCTCAGAAAATGTCTCCAAATACATTGTCCCTATGTGTTGACAGAAGGTCAAGGAGACATAACATGAAATGTAATGCCTAACTTAACATGACTAGGAAGGCTCATGTAAGAGTCAAATATTCCACTGTCTTGTAGACATTGTCCTCCCTTAAATGCTCTTTATTTTGCAGTGCTCTCAGTTTCAAAGGATACATGGTTTGTATCTAAGAACTTTTAATCTAGGCAGAACAGTGTGTTCCAACACTTTTTAATACAACGATTATTTTTCTTAGGGAGGAAATTGGCACTGATGTTTAATTTATTTCAGTATCATACTAACCAAGTCTGTATCCTAGTAAGTTACAATAAATTGTGCAAGAAGCGGAGGTTGGTCACACTCATCACACTCATTCACCACCCAGTAAAGTATATTTCATTAAAAAGCTGCTCTTTTCAATTTCAGTTTATAGAATGGAATTCCTCACAGAAAACCAGGCACTATAGGGGACAAAAATAAAGAAAAAGCAGAAGCTGCCTCCTTACTTGGATTGATGCAAAGACACTGTGTGGCTGCAAACTATTGGTTTTATGTCCCTGTGCCTTGGTTTTCTCAACAGTGTAAAGATGCGAGTGGGTTCGCCGGTTCATGTTGGTTCTAACTGTCTGCAAGGGCTGATTGTGTTCTCAGGCCACTTTTTGGTCTTAGTACTCAGGGAGTCAGTATGATAGTTTTTATAATGTGGCTGTTTGTGTTTTTATGTGGCTTAGAAATATACTTTGGTACTATCTCTGTTGCAAAGATGTGACTTCAACTACATAGAAATAGAAATGCACAATATAACAAAAATACATCTACATAGAAATTAGCTTTTTGGGAATATTGTAGATCTTCTATTACGAAATATGTATGCTCACATGTTTCTCTCTCTATATGTAAAATCTAGCATAGAATTCCTTTTTTTAAAAAAAAGAATGCAGAGTTTGAGTAATACCAAATTGATCAGATTAAATATGAGGCTTCCCAAAATTTACCCTAATCAAACCCAAACCCAAATCGCTAACTGACATCACAGTAATTAGCCTTAATTATAAAACAGACAGTGCTGGCCAAGGGACTCATGGCTATTACTTGGAAAACTGAAAATGCCGATAAAAGGGGAGCTAATGAAATTTGCCTCCTGCAGTCCCTCAGCGCCCTCACTTCCCGAAGAGTCAGGTCCCTACCCGGGTGTAGCAGTAGCCCGCACACCAGGTGGTGTTGACGCTGAGGCAGAAGTGACACTCCTCCTTTTCCACGGAGATGGTGACGTTGGTCAGCTCACAGCAGTTGCAGCAGACCGCTCTCCAGCAGGAGATGAGAAGGAAAACCTGGACTGACTTCATCCTGGACTGGGAAGTGAACAGTTAAGGTCCATGAGAAACCAAAAAACCAAAGAATTATAATCATGAATAAGCTGACCAAACCGAAATGAATTGGTCTGCTCATCTGCCCCAGTCACATTTGCTCCAGCAGTTATTTTCCTTTCTTTTTCTTTTCTTTCTAGTTTCCTGAACAAATAGTTTTTACCCTCCTCCTCCTTATTTTTTTTTTTTGTCAAAGTAGAAACATATTATAGGTCAAAACTCCAATATAATAATTTAAGAAGAGCAGTATATAAATATTAGAGTATTATTACTGACTGTCTTAAAGTGATTATTCTGAAGCAAGTAATTGTGATCGTCGTATTTGCCCCTTTATTATCATTTTAAATACTATTTTTCTTTTAAAAAGGAAATTCTATAGTATAAAATTAGTTCATTATTTTTAGTACCTCATAAATATTTTCATTTGCTATTGCCCATCTTTGTTTAAGATAAGACTATTTCAGAGACCAGACAATTGGTCTATAAAGTCAATTGCTTGCTAATAGAGATAACATTGTATAAACCACATTTAAGAAACCAGGTTGACAGGCACTGATTTCCTATGTGACAGTCATTCAAAAGGTCTAGATTTATTCTTCAGATCCTGAAAAATCTGTAATTTCAAAAGTAACTGTCACCACTTGATAACTATAGATGCTGAGACTCACCTGTGGTTAGGTGCCTTGTCTGGGGAAAGCTTTGGACTGAGTGTAGTCTCACTTCACCTTTTATACAAAATCGTGTGCAGCTAACACCTTGTGGATTTGTCAGGTATTAATAAGAACAATGTTAGCCTGAAGCTTGCTGTAAGTGAATCAGTGTTTAGATAGACAGGGAGATCAAGCCTTACTAAAGTAGTCTAAACGATATAGATCATGAGAAATAATGTTACCAGAGATGATGATTTTGCACAAATTAAATTTGATATAGTACACACCCACACCTTTACCTTGTCAAATTAAATGTGACTCTTAAGGGTTTTTTGTACCTTTAACTTGGAGAATTCATAGTCTTTTCCAAATATTGCTTTGGCCTTGTCGAGTGGGTGCATCAGAAAGGCATGGTTAACACTGAGCATCCTGTGCCTTTCCCCACCCGCTGCCCAGGCACACCTTCTCTGGAGCATATCTGTACCTTCTCCCTCTCCTTCCCCCAGGCATGTTGCCTTTGCCTTTCTTTTTCCTAAGCTCCAGGGGTCCTTCCTTTACCTCTGTAACGTGTTTCCTGAGCTCATGCAGCCTACCTGGCTCGCTTCTTCTGCCTCTGTGACTTTTTAAAATAAACTTTTGCTTCTACTTGAGTTTTGGAATTTTCTTAGCCAGAGCTCAATACCAGCCCCCTGCCCCCCGCAAAAAAAAAAAAAGAAAAAAAAAAGACGTTATTTAATAAATTGCTCTGCAATCATATTGAAAACTGTAAGGAAGGAAACAGCCTTTCTCATGACCTGATTCCTACCTAAAGTATAAACTGTATTTACTTTCACCTCCCATGTCCAGACTTCCTTATTTCAAATGTTATTTTTGATGCTTGTAATTCTCTAAATATTCTGCTGATTCATTTCTCTAGATCTTTGCATGTGCAATGTTTGTCCTGCTTGAAAAGTTCTTACTTTTTCTCTATGTTCTCCAACACCACTCCCACCTCTGGCAAATTTCTCAGTCTTTACCATTCACCTGCCGGAATTTTGAATGGGTGACAGAAGAGAATTTTAATCATCACCTTCTGTTTGTAATCATTTGTTTACCTTTGTTCCTCCCAGTAGGGTATGAGCTCGTTGGAGACTGGGATTGATTTGTTTAACAAATATTTGTTCATTAAGCCTAGAGCAAAGGAACAATGGTGGAAATATCAGCAAATGATGTCAGGGATACAAGAGGAGTCAAATCATATAGGGTCTCTTAGGGCAATGAGAAGACTGGTTTTGACTGTAAGAGGGGACCAGTTGTAGGATTTTAAGGAGAGGAGTGACATGATCTGATTTAGGTCTAAGAGTATCCCTCTGGCTGCTTTATTGCTAATATGAGAGAACAAAAGTAGAAACAGGAGATCTATTAGATGCTATTGTAGCAACTCAGGTGAGAAATCGTATTTTTTTAGACTACTGTGGTAGCGATGAAGGTAATGAGACATAATTTGACCGTGGATATATTCTCAAATTGGGAAACGATAAGGAAATCAGTGTGGACATGTTGAGCTTAAGGTGTCTTTAAGACATAAGTAGAATGCTGAATCTAAATATTGGGAGAAATAGTATATTGGCTGAAGGTGTAAATTTGAGAGTCATTAACATGAACCTAGAAGAGTGGGTATAAATAGAGAAGATAAAATGGCTGAGAGTTAAGTCCACTATATTACATCAAGGGAGAAAGAGAGGGAGAGAAACATTGATGTGAGAGACATCAATCAGTTGCCTCTTGCAGGTCTCACTGGGGGACCTGGCCTGGAACCCAGGCATGTGCTGTGACCAGGAATTGAACCTATGACCTTTTGGTTACAGGTCGATGCTCAACCCACTGAGCCACACTGGTCAGGGCTTGGAAACCCTTTATTTATTCTTCTTATCTGATCACTGTGGCTAGGACTTCCAGTACTATGTTGAATAACATAGTGGTGAAAGTGGACATCCAAGTCTTGTTCCTGATCTTAAGGGAAACACTTTTAGTTTTTGCCCATTGAGTATGATATTGGCAGTAGGTTTTTCATATATGGCTGTTATTATGTTGAGATATGCTCCGCCTATTCCCACTTTGCTGAGTGTTTTTACCATAAACAGGTGCCAGATTTTATCAGATGCTTTTTCCGCATCTATTCATATAATCATGTGCTTTTTGTCTTTCATTTTGTCTGCGTGATGTATCACATTTATTGATTTGCAAATATTGTACCATCTTTGCATCCCTGGGATAAATCCCACCTGATCATGCTGTATGATCTTTTTAATGTATCGCTGGATCCAGTTTGCTAGTATTTTTGTTGAGGATGTTAGCTTCAATGTTCATCAGAGATATTGGCCTGTAATTTTCTTTCTTTGTTGTTTGGGGATTAGATTAATACAGGCCACATAAAAAGAGTTTGGGAGTCTTCCCTTTTCTTGAACTTTTTGGAATGGTTTGAAAAGGATAAATGTTAGTTCTTTGAATTATTTGGTAAAATTCACCTGTGAAGGCATCTGGTCCAAGGCTTTTGTGTGCTGGGGGTTTTTGATTACTGCTTCAGTTCCGCTGATTATTATCAGTGTATTCAGGTTTTCTGCTTCTTCATGATTCAGTTTTGGAAGATTGTATGTTTATAGAAATTTATCCATTTCACCCAGGTTGTCTGATTTCTTAGCATATAGCTTTTCATAGTAATTTCTTATAATCCTTTGCATTTCTGTGGTATCAGTTGTTACATTTCCTATTTCATTTCTGATTTTATTTATTTGGGTCCTCTGTCTTTTTCTAGAAAATTTTGGTTAATGGTTTGTCAATTTTGTTTATTTATAGAACACTTCACCCCAAAGAAGCAAAATATACATTCTTTGCAAATGCACATGGATCATTTTCAAAGATAGACCACATGGTAGAACACAAAATAAGCCTTAATGAATTAAGGAAAGTTTAAGTCGTATGAAGTACTTTCTCAGATCACAATGACTTGAACCTAGAAATCAACCTTGAGAAAAAAACTCAAAAACAATCAAATACATGGAGGCTGAAAAACTGTTACTAAACAAGGAATAGGTTAACAGTGAAATCAAGGAAGAAATAAAAAAGTACCTGGAAACAAATAAAAATGAACACCCAACATACCAAAACCTATGGGACACAGCAAAAGCATTCCTGAGAGGGAAGTGCATAGCATTTAGGGCTACCCAAAGAAGAGAGAAGAGACTCAAATAAATAACCTATCTCTACACCTGAAAGAACCAGAGGAACAACAACAAACAAAACCCTTTGCGTAGGTTTTATGGACTCTGCTGTTGTATTTGTGTGCTGATTGTTATTGGTCTGTTCATTGGTGGGAATTTCCCTCCAGCTGGCTGGCTAAGAGGCTCAGCCCCCACCACATCTTGTACACTATTGTATAGGTTCTGGTAGAACAAAGCAAAACAACACAAAACACCACCAAATTCAGTAATCCCCCCCAACCGGAGGAGAAGACCAGAGAAAAGAAAAGTGTTTATGAGAAGGAGAAAGGGGAAGAGAACTAATACTAGTAGTGAATTGAAAGAGGAAAATGGGGAAAAGGAACACAGAAGAAGTAATAAAAATAATAAAAGGGGAGAAGAGGGAACAAGTAGAGTCATCAAAGATAAAATAGGAGATATGAAAGAAAATTTAAAGCACCAAAAATAAAATAAAAATAAAAATAAAACATAATAAAAAGGCTATGAAAAAGAAGAAATAGTGAAAATAATGAAGAAAGAACCAAGTAGATTTGTCACAGCCGAGTTTAGTGCTTGCCTGCTGGTTTGTCCCTTCAGGTATTGCTCTGATGTCTGAATCTGATGTAAGCCAATGTCAGGTGCTGTCCACGCTTGGCCCTCATCAGCCTTTTTGAAGCTACAAGCAATCCATAGTCTGTGGCTGATTCCTGTGGGCTTGGCTGCTCCTAGGGCGGGCACAGCTGCTCTGCAAAGCTGGCTTTTATCAGCACTGGGTCCAGGGATGTGTCAGCAAATGCCCCAAGTTCCTGCAGGATCCGCCTCTGCCTGCCTGCCTGCTGGTCTGTTAATCTTAGACTAGTGACAGGCCCCCGACTGTCTGTGAGACGGCTTCTGGCAGAAACAAGGGGCTGGGATTCCTGGATCTCCCATGGCAGGGGCCTTTTAGACTTCAGGGAAGATGGCAGGTGTGTTCCCACTCCTCTGAGCCACTGGCCTAACTCTGTCCAGGGTTATTTTCCTGTACTTGGTTGGACCTCCAGAGCCCAGATTTTGTGTCTGCTGGATTCTGGGGTGGGTGTTTCTGTGGCTCTCCGGTGAGGGGGAAGCACCCCTCTGTTTCTCAGGAAAGGGTGTGGATTGGCTGTGCCCTACTGCCAGCCTCTAATAATCCCTGAGCCTGTTTGTGTTGCTGTCTCCTCAGCAAGGATGAAGGTGTAGGATGGGAGAAAAGAAAAGGAAAAAAAAAAAACCCAAAACAAAAAACCAAGACAGGGCAAAACTGAAAAAAGAACAAAAAAGCTGCAGGGTGGAGTGAACAGGTTTGACAAGTGGAATTCCAGAGGGTAGTGGGGAGCAATATCCCACCCTGCATAAAGTAATTGATTTTCCCCTGGGAGGGGCTAGCTCTTCTCAAGAAAGCTGGCTGCTATGGAGCCCAGGTATATCCTGGCCCCGAAAATCCCATAGCCACTCCCCCAAGTCTCTCTGCAGTGCTTCCCACTCCAGCCTCTCCTGGCATGACTCCAGGCTGTGCCACCCTCCCTTCGCTGGGGCCCTAGGTGAATAGCTGCCAACACAAAACCTATGCTTTGCCCCTTTAAGGAAAAAAAAATGGTGGGTTTGTCTCCAGTGGTTTTCATCTCTCCCCAGGAGAGACAGCTCTATGGCATTTCATCCCTGAATGCTACATGGTGGGCTTATCTCAGGGCTGGGTCTCTGTGCCTCAGGGCCTGGACTGTGGTCCTGGCTTCACTCCTCCCACTACCACACCAGTGCCTGAGCCCACTGCCTGAGCCCACTACCCTGCGTGTGGGCCTGGCTCCTGCCCTTCCTACTGGTCTAGGGGTGGATTTTTGGCCATCTTTGGTTAAAAGTCTCTTTTTCAGGTAGCCTTCAGTTTAACTCGGGTAATTGTTTTCATTAATTTTATTTCTAGTCTGGTTCTGGGAGGCGGCGCACGATATATTCTTCTACTCTGTCACCATCTTGCCAGCCCTCCCTCATTAATTTTATTTTCTCAGTAAAGTAGGATATAAGGTCGTCATCTGAAAATAAGGATGGTGGATGAATTGCCCAGGGTTTATGGAGAGAAGAAAAGATTTAAATAGTTGTCTGAGACTGGTAGATGCATTGAGTTGGCAGTGAGTTAGGAGTAATATACTAGCCTACCAGCATTAGGGGTCGTCCACTTAGGGTTTATGGTAAAAAATTTAACACAAGACTACTCAGTGTGGTTGTACATTTTTCTTTTGCCCAATTTAACAGTAGGAGTTAAAACAAATGGGTGAGAAATAGTTGGATTTATCCAGGATTATGATTTTCTTTCTTCAAACATGTGTGACAAAGACAAAACTTAGTAAAGTATCTGACACTGAAAGTACTAATGAAACATTTATGTAAGTGATATCTGGAATTAAATATTTTGAATACTGTTTTTAATATGTAAGTAAGCATATTATGAAAGTTATCGAGTAAAGAATTAAATTTCATATATATAGTAAATGAAATATTTCAATTCTTCTAAAAGTATACCGTTATGAATATTAATTACATCTTATAAAATTAACTCTTTTTATGTTATCTATGTTGTTCCCAAAGTATATATGTGAGTATGTGAACTTGTATGTTTTTATGACTAATCTATATATAGTTGTATTAGTTCCTTACAGATTCACTTAAAAATGTTAACAGCTTCTTTTTACTGAGCACCTGCTATGCCCCAGGCACTTAACTAAAATACTTTAATTATATAATCAAATATAACCTTTGCGACAAGTTTTTAAAGGACATACTATTAGTGATCTTTCATTCCCAAGGCTATTGAACCTGTAGGTAGTGAGGCTGGAATTTATATCCAGGACTGTTTTACTCCAAACCAGAGGGCTGCTCATTGAGCCATGCTAACCTCATGGGTTATAATTCTCACCAATCCCATCAGTTGGAGAAGGGCCAAGATAGAAGCCATCCAGAGTTTAGGCAGGCATTCCAAATGTTCATGTTTACACTTCCATTTACATTTATGTCAGAGCCATGCCCCTTGCTGCACCAATCACCTTATTTTCCTTGGCCTGTCCAGAGGCTCCTAGGCACCTCTCCCCATTTCAAGCCTCCTATAACCTAGTTTATCTGATTATTTTATTTTCTGATTGGGTGTTATTGTTTTCACAGAGGCTGTTGAAATCTTTTATGGGTGGAAATTTAGAGAACTTTCTTATTCACCTTTGTATCCCCAGTAGGAACAGAGTTATCAATACACACTAGGCACTAACACACTTCTTTTGAAAAGATTGAAAAGTGAATCACTTATAGTTTCCCATTGCATCTACTGGACTGTAACCTGTTTGTGGCCTGATGCACTCTACCCTTGCTCTGCCCTGTGCTCTGCTGTGGGGTGGACGTCAAGGTTGCCCTTCCCAAGCTGCAGTGTCAGCGGGCTTTTGCCTCTGTGGAGGGAGACTGGAGAGTGAAAGAAAGGAAGAAACCAGAGTATTTCTCTCCTTACATTCTTCTTCTTTTCTTGGAAGTTGTTGCATTTTTCTCTGGGACCCAGGTTGCATCAGACAGCTCTCCCTCAGTGTTCCCAGATTTTGTGAGGAAATCCCTGTTGTGGCTTGAGCTTCTGCTAGTGGTCTCAGCTCCAGTCCTGAGGGAAAATGGGGCTTCCTGCTGTTACCGATCTTTGGGTTGCATAGTTTACCCTCTCTGGCTTCTCTGCAGTCGTAGCACTTGGGTAATCACTTTCCTGGATTAAATTCCTGCTCTTTTAAATGTTGGGAGTGGTTTTTGTTTTCCTGGTTGAGAACTGACTAATAACATCCACTTTCATTTCTATCTCTCTGTCATTGGATTTTAGTATAGTAATATTAACTTAATATTTTACAAAATATTGAACATTATTCAGAGAGATTCTATGTCAAATTTTTATTTTACTGGCTTGAAGCACCTCCTCACTTCCTAAAAATCTCATATATTTTTTCCTTTTCTTTGGGTAGAAAAAGGTTCTATTCCTTAGGTCTGAAATATGTTCCTCATCTTCATTACATCTAAGTTACCCCTACAAGCATTTCTGCAAGACTCCATTTGGATATGGCTCTTCCAGGAGGCATTCACTCACTCTACCTTACACAGTATTCAATGCTCACGCTCAGTCCATTACTTTTATTTTGTATTTCCTACTTCCCAGTACCTACCTCAGTGTTATCACTCATCATATTATATTTTAAATGCACAGTGACCTGGTCTGTAATCACCTCCTCCTATCACCACATGAATATTGCAACTAAATTAAAGAGCAATCAACCTGGATAACCATCTGGAGACTAGGTGAGCAGAAATTCTGTAACTAGGGACATAAAGAGAAAGCCATGCTGAGACTGATAAGAGGGGCAGAGACGCTAAATGGGCGGGCCCCACAGTCACTGTGCCAATTGAGAATCCAGAGGACTATCTCAGCTGCACAGGTTCCCCCTGAGGAGGGAGGGGTCTCAGCCCCACACCAGGCTCCCCAGCTTGGAATACCAGTTTTAGGAAGAAGAGCTCACATAACATCTGGCTGTGAAAATCAGTAGGGATTCCATCCATCCATGTGAGACTGAAGGCTGCTGGAGACCTAGGTACCCTCTTAAAGGGCCAGTTCACAAACTCTCACTCACGTACCTCCGCCTTGGGCTGTGGCAGTGGAACAGCCATTCAGGGGGCACCAGAGACATACAGAAAAAAAAATCTGAATTGCGTGGCTTCAGGCGGAGGGCTCCCTGTGGAATCCCTGACACCATGCCCTGCTTGACCTGCTCATGGCCCAAGGCTCTCTCAGCGAGACCCTCCCCCTCACCGCCCCCACCCCCACAGTTAAAAGTCATTCTGAATTAGCCTGGTGAACTCCACTAGCTCCAGAGTTATGATTTCCTGAGACCATGCCCCACTGCAAAGGTCCACGTGCCCCAGGCAGTTTGTAGCTAGCCTCTGTATACCCTGTGACTTTTGCTGAGTGCCATCAGGCCCAGAACTGGAGCCAAATCCAAACCTGTATTACCCTCGTCAAAGCCAGGTGTCCCACCCTGGTGACTCCCTGAGGCCTTGCCTTACCCAGTTTGCATATTGCCTCAGGCGCTTTCAGCAGCCGAACCTTACAGGCAGCTGGCAGGTAGCATCAAGTCTCAGAGTGCCGAGGGTCTTTTGCTGACCTTCCCCAGGCTTAGGACTGGTTGCAGCTGGCCTCAGTTTGTAGCATGGCCCCTCCATACACATCCAGGCCCCGCAAAGGCACCTACCAATAGTGGTTGCTTTGTAGTGCCTAACAGTTAAACCCAGGCTAGAAACATGCTGTCTGACATTAACTTGCACCACAGTCCCTACAAAGAGGCCCCAGAACCAACTCACCTGGTGGCTGGCTTTAGATCATCATTCCAATAGTTCCACAAGCAGCACACCCAAAGGGAGGTCTTGGTTGGCATCAGACCTTGCTTGGGTGAGTCCTGCTCTGTGGGGTCAGCCCCCACAAAATAGCTTGTATGCTGTGATCATGTTGGTCCTCAGGCCAGCCAACCTGAGGGTCAGTCTCATCCAGTAGCGTACCAATAGCAGTCAAGGCCCAACGACAATAGGAGAGCTGACACAACCACCCGAGAGGCACTCCTGGAGCACCCAGCTCAGAGGATCAGGGAGACTGTGTGATTGGGCCCCACAGGACACCTACTACAAAGGCTGCCCTGCCAAAACTGGGTAAGAAGTAGCAGATCTACCTAATACATAGAAACAAACACAGAGAGGTAGCCAAAATGGGAACACAAAGAAACATACCCCAAATGAAAGAACAGGAGAAGTCTTCAGAAAAATAACTAAATGAAATGGAGGCAAGCAATATACCAGATCCAGAGCTCAAAACACTGGTTATATGAATGCCAAAGGAATTTAGGGGAAGAATGGATGAACTCAGAACTTCAAAACAGGGATAGTAAGCATAAAAAGGACATAGAAACCATAAAAAAGAACCAGTTAGAAATGAAGAGTACAATAACTGAAATGAAGGACATATTAGAGGGAAATAACAGCAGATTACATGAACTAGAGTATTGAATCAGCAATTTGGAAGACAGGGTGGTAAAAAACACCCAGTTAGAACAGCAAAAATGAAAAATAATAATAATGAAGGTAGTTTAGGGATCTCTGGGACAATGTCAAGCATAGTAACATTTGCATTACAGGGGTACGAGAAGGATAAGAGAGAGAGCAAGGGATTGAGAACCTATTAGAAGAAATAATGACTGAAAACTTACCTAACCTCGCAAGGGAAAAAGACATACAAGTGTATGAGAGCCCCAGGCAAGACAAAACCAAAGAGGTCATCATAATAAACATATCATGATTAAAATGGCAAAGCTTAAACACAAAGAATCTTAAAGGCAGCAAGAGAAGACAATTATCTATAATGGAGCTCCACTAAGACCATCAGCTGATTTCTCAACCAAAACTTATCAGGCCAGAAGAGATTGACACAAAAATATTCAAAGTGATGGAAAGTAAGGACTTAAAACCAAGAATATTCCACCCAGGAAGGCTATCAGTTAAAACTGAAAAAGAGATAAATAGCTTCCCAGACAGGAAAAAGTTCAATGAATTCACTGGCACCAAACCAGTATTACAAGAAATACAAAGGGATTTCTTTAAGAAGAAATAAAAAAAAGGAACATAAATATGATAATAAATGGTAATAACTATATACTTATCCATAATCACTTTAAATGTAAATAGATTACATACTCTAATCTAAAGACACAGGGTATTGGTCTTGGTTTCTCTTTCTGATAGCTTATTACTGATAGCATCAATTTCTAGGTATTGACTTTGTATCTTGCTACTTTGCTGAAAACATTTATTAGGTCTAATAATTTTTTGATGGACTCTTTAGGGTTTTCTGTGTACAATATCATGTCTGTGAATAATGACAGTTTTACTTCCTCCTTTCCAATTTGGATGCTGTTTATTTCTTTTTCTTGTCTGATTACAGTGACTAGGACTTCTAGAACTATGTTGAATAAGAGTGATGAAACCAAATATCCCTGCCTTGTACCTGATCTTAAGGGGAATGCTTTTGGTTTTAGTCCATTGCGAATGACGTTAGCTGTGTTTTTTATATATGGCCTTTTTTATGTTGAGGTTTGATCACTTTAGTCCCACTTTGCTGAGAGCTTTTATCATAAATGGTGTTGGATTTTATCAAATGCTTTTTATGCATCTATCGATATGATCATGAGATTTTGGTCTTGCATTTTGTTTACGTGATGTATCACATTTATTGATTTGTGAATATTGTACCACCCTTGCATCCCCAGAATAAATCCCAATTGATCATGGTATATGATCATTTTGATGTATTGCTGGATCTGTTTGCTAACATTTTGTTGAGGATTTTAGTATCTAGGTTCATTAGAAGTATTGATGCCTATAATTTTATTTCTTTGTTGTATCTTTACCTGGTTTTGGGCTCAGTAATACTGGCCTTGTAAAAAGAACATGAAAGTCTTCCCTCCTCTTGAATTTTTTTGAATAGCCTGAGAAGGACCAGTGTTAGCGCTTTGAATGATTGGTAAAGTTCTCCTGCGAAGCTGTCTGGCCGAGAACTTTTGTGTGCTGGGAGGTTTTTTATTACTGCTTTAATTTCATTTGTTGTTGTTGATTTATTCAGGTTTTCTGCTTTGTCCTGATTCAGTTTTGGGAGACTGTATGTTTCTAGAAATTTATCCATGTCATCCAGGTTTACCAATTTTTTGGCATATAATTGCTCATAGTAATTTCTTATAATCGTTTGTATTTCTGTGATATCAGTTGTTATTTCATCTCTTTCATTTCTGATTTTATTTATTTGGGCCCTCTCTCTCTCTCTCTCTCTTTTTTTTTTTTTGATGAATCTGATTAAAGGTTCATCAGTCTTGTATATCTTTTCAAAGAACCAGCTCCTGGTTTCATTGATCTTCTGATTTTTTTTTTTTTAAGTCTCTGTGTCATTGATTTCTGCTCTGCTCTTGATTATCTCCTTCCTTCCATGTGCTCTGGGATTTGTTTGTTGTTGTTTTTATAGTTCTCTTAGGTGTCGTGTTAGGTTGCGTGTCTGAGATTTTTCTTGCTTCTTGAGGCAGGCCTGTGGTGCCCTGAGCATCCCCCTCGGGACTGCTCTTGCTGTGTCCCGTAGGTTTTGGGCTGTTGTGTGCTCATTTTCACTCATTTCCCAGTAATTTTTGTTCTCTTCTCAATCTCACTGGTAACCCATTTGCTATTTAAAAACATGCTATTTAGCCTCTAAGTATTTGAGAGTGTTTTTGAGTCCTTTTACTGAGACTGATTTCTAATTTCATGCCAATGTGATCTAAGAAAATACTTGCTATGTTTTAGATTTTCTTGAATTTGTTAAGGCTTGTTTTGTGATCCAACATGTGGTCTATCTTTGAGAATGATCTGTGTGCACTTGAGAGGAGTGTATATTGTGCTTCTTTATGAAAAGTTCTATAAATATCAATTCAATCCATTTCATCTAGTGTGTCCTTTAATGTCAGCATATCCTTGTTGATTTTTTGTCTGGAAGATCTGTCCTTTGTTGACAGTGGGGTGATAAAATCCCTTATTATGACACTGTTGTTGTTAAAATCTTCCTTAAAGTCCATCAGGATTTTTTTTTATATTTAGGTGCTCCTGTAGTGGGTACGTATGTTTACAAGGGTTATGTCCTCTTGCCGGATTGATCCCTGTAGTATTATGTAGTAACCCTCTTTTTATGGCCTTTGTTTTGAAGTCTATTTTGTCAGAAATAAGTATTGCTACCTGAGCTTTTTTTTTCATTTTCATTTATATGAACTATTTTTCTCCATTGTTTTACTCTCAACCTGTGGAAATCTTTTGTTCTGAGGTGGGCGTCTTGTAGACAGCATATATATGGGTCATATTTTCTTACCCATTCAGCTACTCTGTGTCTTTTGTCGGAGCATATAATCCATTTACATTTAAGGTTATTATAGATAAGTAATTATTTATTGCCATTTTTGGGGTATCTGTCTTTTTCTCTTTCCCTGTTTCTTCCTCTTTTTAAAGAAGATCCTTTAACATTTCCTGCAATACTTGTGTGGTGGTAATGAGCTTCTTTAACCTTTCTTCTTCTGGGAAGCTCTTTATTTGTCCTTCAATTTTAAATGATAGCCTAATGGGAAGAGCACCCTAGCTGCATGTTCTTAGCTCTCATCACTCTGAATATTTATCATTCTTTTCTGGCCTGTAGTGTTTCTGTTGAAATCAGCTGAGAGTCTTATGGGGACTCCCTTGTATGTAACTGACTGTCTTTCTCTTGCTGCCTTTGAAGTTCTCTCTTTGTCTTTAAACTTTGCCATTTTAATTATGATGTGTCTTGGTGTGGGTCTCGTTAGGGTCTTCTTGATTGGGACTCTCTGTGCTTCCTGAATTTGCATAACCTTTTCCTTCACTAGGTTAGAGAAATTTTCTGCCATCATCGTTTCAAATAAGTTCTCTACCTCTCTCACACTTACCTCCTTCTGGTAGTCCTATGATGTGGATGTTGTTATGCTTGGTATTGTCTCAAGTGTTCCTCAGATTCTCCTCATTTAGCTTAAGTCTCTTTTCTTTTTTATTTTCTCTTTGTGTGGATACTGTTATCTTGTCCTCTGATTTACGGTCTACAGGAGTGGGTCTCTCACTTTAGATGGAAAGACACACAGATGAAAGTAAATAATTGGAAAAAGATATTTCATGCAAATAGAAATAAAAAAAGCTGGGGTTGCAATACTTATATCGGACAAAATAACCTTTATAATAACCTTTAAAACAAAGACTATAATAAGAGACAAAGAAGGACATTACACAGTGATAATGGGATCAGTCAAAAAGAGGACATAACCCTTGCAAACATTGATGCACCCAAATACGAGCACCTAAATAAAGAAAGCAAATATTGCTGGACATAAAGGGAAAGATTGACAGTAATACAATTATAGTAGGGGAATTTGACACTCCACTGACATCAGTGGATAGATGTTCCAGAAAGAAAACCAACAAGGAAATAGCAGCTTCGATCGACACATTATCCAGATGATTGTAATTGATATTTTTAGAGTTTCACCCCAAAGAAGCAGAATACACATCTTTTCATATGCACATGGAACATTTTCCAGGATAGACCACATGTTAGGCCACAAAACAAGTCTCAGTAAATTTAAGAAAACTGAAATAATATTTAACATCTTCTCTGACCACAGTGGTATAAAACTAGAAATCAGCTGAGAGAAAGAATTAAAAATTACACAAACACATGGAAGCTAAGTAACTTGTTACCAAGCAATTAATGGATTAACAAGGAGATCAAGGAAGAAACCAAAGATGGCTTGAGACAAATAAAAATAAAAACACAATGACCCAAAATCTATGGAACACAGCAAAAGAAGTTTTACCAGGGAAATTTATAGCAATACAGGCCTACCTCAGGAAACAAGAAAAATATCAAATAAATAATCTTATACCTAAAGAACTTGAAAAAGAACAACAAACAAAACCCAAAGTGGGTAGAAGGAGATTGAAATAATAAAGAACAGAGCAGAAACAAATGCAATAGAATCTCAAAAAACAAACAAAACAAAACAAAACAAAAGACCGATGAAAATATGAGTTGGTTTTATGAAAAGATAAACAAGATTGATAAATGTTTAACCAGACTCATGGAGAAAAAAAGAGAGAGGATCCAAATAAAATAAGAAATGAAGGGAAGCAGTGACAACTGACACCGCAGAAATACAAAGGATTATAATGAAATACTACAAACTACCATATGCTAACAAATTACCCAGTCTGGAAGAAAAGGATAAATTCCTAAACACATACAGTCTTCCAATACTTAATTAAAAAGAAACAGAAAATCAGAATAGACCAATTACTACTAACAAAACCGAATCAGTAATCAAAATACTGCTAACAAAAGTCCTGTGGATGACTTCACAGGTGAGTTTTCCCAAACATTCAAAGGAGAACTAACACCTATCATTCTCAAACTATTCGAAAAATATTCAAGAGGAGAAAAGGCTCCCAAGTTCATTTTATGAAGCCACCATTATTCTGCTTCTGAAACCAGACAAAGACACTACAAAGAAAGAAAATTATAGGCCAATACCCTGATGAACATAGATGCAGAAATCTTCAACAAAACAGTAGGTAACTGAATTAAAAAATACATTAAAAAAATCATACACTATGATCAAGTGGAATTTATTTCTGGGATGAAAGGAAGATACAATATCTACAAATCAATTAATGTGATACAACATAAACACAAGGAAGGCTAAAGATCATATGAGCCTAATAGATGCAGAAAAAAGCATTTGACAAAATCCAGCACCGATTTATGATAAAACTCTCAGCAAAGTGGGAATAGAGAGAACATACCTCAACATAATAAAGGCTAGATATGACCTACTAATAACATCATACTGAGTGGAGAAAAACTAAAAGCATTTTACTTAAGATCAGGAGCAAGACAGGGATGTCCACTTTCACCATTCTTATTCAACATAGAACTGGAAGTCCTAGCCTCAACAATCAGACCAAAAAAAAAAAAGAAAAAAAAAAAGAGAGACAGAAAGAAATAAAAGGCTTCAATATTGGAAAGGAAAAAGAAAAATGTCATTATTTGCAGATGACATGATACAGTAGATAGAGAACCCTAAAGATCTTATGAAAAAACTGCTAGAACTGATAAATGAATTCAGAAAAGCAGCAGGATACAAAACTAATATTTAGATACTGGCTGCATTTTTATACACCAATAATGAATCATCAAAAAGAGGGATGAAGAAAATGGTCTCATTTACAATTGCATAAAAAATACATAGGAATAAACTTAACCAAGAGGTAAATATCCTGAACTTAGAAAATTTTAAGTCATTGAGAAAACAAATTGAAGAAGACACAAAAAATGGAAGCTTATATCATGCTATAGGTAGGAAGAATTAACATCGTTAAAATATCCATACTACTCAAAGGCATCTATAGTTAGATTCAATGCAATCCATATCAAAATCCCAATGGCATTTTTCACAGAACTAGAACAAGTAATCCTAAAATTTATATGGAACAACAAAAGACCCTGAATAGCCACAGTAATCTTGATTAAAAAGAAATGAAGTGAAAGGTATTATGCTACCTGGTATCAAACTATATTACAAGGCTATAGTAATCAAAATAGCATGTTGTTGGCAGAAAAACAGACACATAGAAATCCATGGAACAGAGCAGAGACCCCAGAAATAAACCCATGCATATATGGCCAATTAATATATGACAAAGGAGGCAAGAACATATAATGAAGTAAATATAGTCTATTCAATAAATGGTGTTGGGAAAGTTGGACAGATATGTGCAAAAAAATGAAACTAGGCCACCTTCTTATACCATATACAAGAATAAACTCAAAATGAATCGAAGATCTAAATATAAGACCCCAAACCATAAAAACCCTAAAAGAACACACAGGAGGTAAACTCTCTGATATTTCTCTTAGGAATATACATATTTTTTCTGATGTATCTACTCAGTCAAGGGAAACAAATGAAGAAATAAATAGGGCTATATCAAACTAAGGTGTTTTTGCACAGCAAAGGAAACCAACAAAATGAAAAGGCAGCCTACTGAATGGGGGAAGATATCGCCAGTGATATCCAATAAGCAGTTAATATACAAAATTCATAAAGAACTCATATGACTCAACACCAAATAAACAAAGAATCCAATTAAAAAATGGGCAGAGGACCTGAATAGACACTTCTCCAAAGAGAACATACAGATGGCCAACAAACGTATGAAAAGATGCTCAACATCACTAATCATCAGAGAAATGCAAATTAAAACCACAATGAAATATCACCTCACACCTGTCAGAATGGGAATGATCAACAAGTCAACAAACAGCAAGTGTTGGTGAGGATGTAGAGAAAAGGAAACCCTCATGCACTGTCAGTGAGATTACATCTGGTGCAGCCACTGTGGAAAAACAGTATGGAGGTTCCTCAAAAAATTAAAGATAAAATAACTTTATGACCTTGCAGTTCCAGTTCTGGATATGTATCTGAAGAAATCCAAACCACTGATTCAAAGTGATACTTGCACCCTCGTGTTCTTCAGCATTATTCACAATGGCCAAGATATGGAAGCAACCTAAAGGCTCATCAGTCGGAGTGGATGAAAGAGCTGTGGTACATATATATAATGGAATATTACTTGGCCATAAAAATAATGAAGTCTTATAATTTTCTACAGCATGGATGGACTTACAGTATATGATACTAAGTAAAATAAGCCAGACAGCCCTGACTGGTGTGGCTTAGTGAATTAGGATCCTTCTGCAAACTGAAAGGTTGCTGGTACATTTCCCAGTTAGGACACATGCCTGGGTTGCAGGCCAGGTCCCTGGTTGGGGGCATGTGAGAGGCAATGGATTGTGTCTCTCTTCCTTTTTCTCCCTCCTTTCCCCTCTCTCTAGAAATAAATAAATAAAATCTTTTAAGAAAAAGAAATAAGTCAGACAGATAAAGACAAATGCCATATACTTTCACTTATATATGGAATCTAAAGAACGAAGTAAGTGAAAAAAACAAAGCAGACACAGACTCATGCAGAGAACAAAGTGAGGGTTGCCAGATGGAAGGGCGATTTGGGGATGAGAGAAAAAGGTGAAGGGATTAAGTACGAATTGGTAGGTATGAAATAGTCACAGCGTTATGAAGTACAGATAGGGCCCTGGCTGGCATGGCTCAGCGGATTGAATACCAGCCTGCGAACTGAAAGATCGCTGGTTTGATCCCCAGTCAGGGCTCATGCGTGGGTTGCAGGCCAGGCCCCTGGATGGGAGCGTGTAAGAGGCAGCCCAGTCGATACGTCTCTCACACATCGATGTCTCTCTCCCTCCCTTTCTCCCTCCCTTCCCATCTCTCTAAAAATAAATAAATAAAATCTTAAAAAAAGGAAATATGGCATAGGAAATATAGTCAATTAATATTGTGACTATATTTAGTGGTAGGTGGGAACTAGAATATTGGGGCAATCACTTCCTAAATTATTCAATAAATGATTGACTAACAATTATGATCTACACCTGAAACTTATATAAAATATTGAATGTTAACTGTAATTGTAAAATAAAATTTTAAAATGTGTGGCAGACTTCACTCATGAATTTTGGTAATGGCCTCAACTGTGTGAGGAACCGCTTGAATTTCTCCCATGCATGTACTCAATGACCTATATCCTTCTTTCATTTACAAATAATTTTTTTTCAAATCATTTTTTATGTTCAGATTAAAAATAGGATATTAAGTCTGTGCTTATATCTTGATAAATTACTTGCCTTTTATGATCTGGTATCTTTTTCTTTTGCCCATTTTTATGTACAGGGGTGATCCAAAGTAGGCTTACAGTTGTTCGTATGGAAAAAGACATGCAAGTTATGATTATTACAATAACTTTACTAATTCAAAAGAATGCCACTTACAGCTCTGACTGGTGTGGCTCAGTTGGTTGGGTGTCATCCCACAAAGCGAAGGGTCGCAGGGTTGATTCCCAGCCCAAGCACATGCCTGGGTTGCAGGCCGGGCCCCGGTTGGGGGTGTGCAGGAGGCAGCCAATGGATGTTTCTCTCTTACTTCAGTGTTTCTCTCCATCTCTTTCTCCTTTCCTTACTCTCTCTGTAAAAATAAATAAACACAATCTTAAAAAGATAAAGAATGTCACGCACAACTGTAAACCTATTTTCTTCACTCCCGTATGTTTCGTAATATAAATGTAGAACAAGTCCGTTAGCTTCCTGTGGTAGGGTCAGTGGGAGGGGCAGCAGGGGCCACGTCCAGCGGCAGAGGTGGCAAGAAGCCCCTGAGGCAGCCCACGAAGCAGACCAAGGAGGTGGACGAGATGAGGCATTCAAGCAGAAGCAAAGAGAGGAGGAGAAATTCGAGAGGCTAAAAGCAAAGGCTTGGGGGAGGGGCCCCTGGACACAGGTGCATTAAGAAACCTGGCAAGAAGTGAGCTATTGCCCGTGCTTGGCAGTGGTGGTCCTTCATTCCATTTGTGTTTTAGCTTCTGGATTCCCTGTCATAACAGCTCTTTCCATCTATAGCTATAATGATGTGTTGTCTTGGAGCCATTTATACATTTAAGAATAAACTTTTCCAAAAAATTATAACAATCATGTAGTGGCTCATCTCTTTAGCTCAGCCATTTTAACCTTAGCTGTGAGGTCAGGGTACACTCAGTCCAGAGTCCTGTGAAAGTGTGCTCTTTAGTCTTTGTTCTTTCCTAAATTCGGTACCACGTGGAATTAAAAAAACTCAGTTTTTAAAAAAAGTTTAGTATATTTAATTTTTTCTAATTTAATTTATCCATTTTAGTCATTTAAATTCATTTCTTTTATTTAAATTACAAAGTAATCTATAATATGTATGGTATACTATTTCCACAGAAAGTGCTAAATTTTTATTGTTTTACCCTAGCAACTTACCTAATAATAGTATAGAGCTGCACCGTCTCACATGGTAGCTACCAGCCATTTGTGGCTGTTAAGAATTGAAATGTGGCTAGTCCAAATTAAGATTTACTATAAATATAAAATATCCACTGGATTTCAAAGACAAAATAAGAAGGCATGTAAACTGTCTCAATGATTTGTGTATTGATTACTTTGAAATGATATTATTTTGGCTGTATTAGGCTAAAAGTATATTAAATCAATCTCACCTATTCCTTTTACTTTTTAAGTACTTTAAAATGTGGTTACTAAAAAAATTTAAATCATGTAAGTGGCTCACATTATATTTCTGTTGCACTGCACAGAACTTGTGGGCTAATGGGGAAATTTGCGGAGGTCACAAGACCTGCTTTGCGGCCTAACATCCAGCCCTTGTACATCATACAGTCCAGGGTAGGTCAGCCAATATGACCAAGAGAAATAATAAAGTGAAAAGCCCACCGGTTGCCAATGTTTATTTATAGGAAGATATAATAATGTACTGTATAGTTTTCAGTGAAGGGATCAGGAGGGTCAGTCTTCATATTGGCAGGTAAACTGCTTGTTCTCATCTACTGGAGCAGTCAGGTGGAACTTTATTTCATCAGATGACATAGTAACACACTGTGAACAACGAAATGAATGTAATGTTCATCTCTGTTGCATTTTCTGTTCCCCAAAGAAAGATGGAGCAAAGTGGCATGGATTTCTCCTGATAGGAACTCTGTTAAAAACAGCAATCGCACTCAAAATATTCCATGATAATATTCTGGTAAGAAGTCAGTACACTTGGTATCAGTCAACTGATAGTGCACGAAGCTAAAAATATTTCCTAGGCTTTATAGCAATTATATCTTGCATAGAGTTAGCATTCAGTAAATACTTACGGATTTGAGTTTTGTTTTGATGCTGGTTGGCAAGTTTCTAGAAACGAAAGCAAAAAGCACTGATACTGGGATGTACATCCAAGGTGCTGATACTTGATGTGGGCTATGCTGAAAAGATAGTTATCTACCAATAGGCCAGGGGTTGGCCCCAGCACAAAATGCACATTCCACTCATTTTTACATCATTTTGTTTTAGGACAGAGCATCTTATGGACAGGGTGGGGCAAAAATAGGTTTACAGTTGTTCGTATGGAAAATACTACAATAATAAATAATAATGTAAGAATAAACTCTGTGTTTTACACACTGACAACTGCAGGCCTGCTTTTGCCCCACCCTGTGTCTGTACACACACACATGTACACTCACACACATTAAATATAAACATACATAGAAAACACTGATATGTAATAATAGTTTATGGTACTATCATAGCTTCCTTGAGCTCATGCATGTCTTTGAGGAAAGTATTGTTCTCATTTTACAGAGTTCAAACATTTATTGAGCATTTACTCTATATGAGTCACTGTGCTAAATTCCTACATGCAGGACACCATTTAGTGTTCTCAATAGCCTTGTGAAGTACATATTTCTATTATGTATAAATTATAAATAAAGAAATGAGGATCAGAGCGGTGCATTATAGATGCTCAGTGTCACAGTAAGTGGTAGAGCTTCCATTCCAAACCATGCAGAAAGACTCCAGAGTCCCCGGTACTCTTCCTTTTGTCACATAACTATTTCCTAGACAGACTGGACCATTGGAAGAGAAGCAGAACCTTAAGAAGAGAGTTTTTTTTAAAAGGTAAGAAAACTACACAATGAATCATTAATTCAAGGAAGCTTGTTAGGAAGCTGGAGTCTGAAACCAAGTCAGGGAATAAAAAGCCAGTATACTTAAAGAATGAGTTAACTTTTAATGAACATGTGAGCACAAAGCTTAGTGCCAAGTATTTTATAATATGCACCATTTTAACTGACTTAATTCTCACAGGAATGATAAAACAAGTACTGTAATCATCTCCGTTTTACAGATGAGGAAACTGTGGCATAGAGAGTTCAAATACCTTTACCAAGCCCATGTAGTTAGTAAATGGAGAAACTGAAACTCAAACCCAAGCCTCCTGGTTCTTGGGCCTGTGCTTTCACCTGCTACGTAACTACTAGCCAGTCTCATCAGGACATAATTCAGCCTATTTTAAAATAGATATATGTGTACCTCCTTGGCCTTTAGAATGAATTTTTATTCCTTCACTGTGTGTGTAAAGTGGTTTGTGCTGGAAGACCAAGATACTGTCTTGTCTTCTATAAAAAAAAGAAAGTTCCTCCCAATAAAACCTGTCATTCTCAGAAAGCATTAAGAAAAAATGAGGCAAGAAGCATTTTGTAGATAATTCAACTATCATTATGCCATAGACAAATCACCAAGTTATATACTGTCCCACATTATCTAGCTTCCTTGTATTTAGATTAAGACCATGTGAGTAGTTCTGGCCAGTGTGCTCTGAGTATAAGCGAAGTGTGTTTATTATAATATATGTGGGCGAGGCCTTAAAAATGTCTCATGTGACTCTTTAAGGGAGCTTTCTCCTTTCTGTGGTTATTGCATAGGCTTCATCTTCCAGGTGGTGTGGCTAGAAATGGCTAGAAATTGGTAGAAACTCTGACAACTTATGTTCTTGAGCAAATGTATAGAGCATATAGTCTCCTCTGACTCATGTTAGACATGTAGCATGGGAAATGAAACTTTATTGTGATAAACCATTGAGAATTTGAGGTTCTTTGGGAACTGTACCATAAGCCAACCTATTCTGCCTAATAAGTCTCTACCCGGTTACCTTGAGGTTCTGTCAGCAGTCTGCTTGACTTTGTATGATGTCAAACCACGGGGAGATTAACAATAAGTGCAAAGCCTGGAATCTGCCCCAACATGATTTTCAGACTCCCTTGGCCTGGATTTATTCTCTCTCTTAAAGCAGTTTGGAATTACCAGGACTTTGCAGGCATTCTCTATTTCTACTGGTTTTGTTTTGTTTTTCAATAAACAACAATAGAAGCAATAGTAATGTCAGCAAAACTAAACATTCCAGAAAATTACAAAAAACTCAGGTGATTTCATAGCTGCTCTGCTTGTCCTAAATGGCTAGGGTAGCTTCTTTTGCAAAACAATTGCTGGAACCTAGAATTTTGCCTGAGAAAAAATAACTTCTGTTATGAAGATCTAATCCCATGTTTAACAATAACAGACACAGGGAGCCTATAGGGAGACCAGGTTGATGGTGTGAGTCTTCGTAACCACTGGCAATTTCTAGAGAATTTCCTTTTCTTTCTCTGATCGGCCATTGACCCTATTTGAATTACTGGATATTAGACCACATGCCTTTGTTTCTGGTCCTTTGTTCTCTTGACATCTACTTGCCACATTTTATTAAGAAACCTAAATGGAGATTGGAGATAATTTGAATGAGAGTCATATGTATTTAAAGGAGACAACAGATTGATTGATTTAATTCTACTTGGTGTTGAGAGTTATTTATATCACATTTCAAAAATTACTTTAACCTTTATTATATGAGTTTATTTTCAATCAATGCTTAGAACAGTTTTTTAAAGTGACAGGACAGACATTCACTATCACAATAAGGCAGAGAGTTAAACCCCAGTTACCTACAGTTACAATGAGTGACAGAATTTTGACTCATATCTCGAGTTTTTTACAAAAACATGGAATTTAAAGTATTCTATTTTAGGTGATTCCAGAGTTCACTTTTAGCACAGAAAAGAAGGTAGTGATTTCTGGAGCACAATGTGACAGAGAATGCTAGTTGTCCCCTGATACCCATTCTTCTTTTCTCCCATAGGAATAGAACTCTTAGCTGGCCATATGTCTGCCCAAAACAAAGAGTAAGAGGTCCCCACCTCCCTTTCACCCAGGAATGGCTATGATTTGAACAAAAAGATGTAATTAAAATGCATGACAGCTCTTGGAAACTTCAGGAGACAGGTAGCAAGCAAATTTTATCCTTTTCTTCTTTTTTATCCTTCCGCCATTCTGCTTCTTGTCGTGTGGCTGTTCTGGGCAAAGGGGCGATGGCTGTGCTCTCTAGCTGGTGATGCAGTGCCCTGGAAAGACTGTGAGTTGCTGAGGGCTTTGTACATCAGAGCTGCCAGTCCAGCCTCACACTGTGTAACTTTAGAATTTCACTTGAAAGGGAAAACAATCTCTGTTTTATTTAAGCCACTGGTATTTTGGGTCCTCATTACGTGAAGCTGAATGAATTTGACTGGTACATGTGGTCAAAGAGTTGTCTCAGGGCAGAGCCCAGATTCTTAGGTCAAATGCTTAGGAGAACTAGCTTTTATAGGGTCTGTGGAGGGCAGAGGATGCCTATGGTAACTTAGGATACACCTGAGATTAAAGCTTTGCACTAAGATCGTGGGAATATTGAAACTGGGGAAATTGCCATTTTATAACTGCATGTTTTTATCTTCTAAAATATGGAGATTTTAATAATCTTTTATGCAGAAACCTTTAGTTAGACAAACAAATATGTGACATTGAGAATTTTCTGTCTTCATTCTTTTTCCTTCTTGGTGCTGGTGGGAAAGGGGTCTTTTGCCATAATGTATCGATGTTATGTTATTAAAGACAAAAAGGAATATTTGACCTAGAGATGCTCAGCTCTGAAGTGTTTGAAAAGTTTATTTCACTCTACAACTATGGAGGAACTAGAAATGAATGTATGTATGGCCTTGATTTTGGAGAGAGCATGAAAACTAGCAGCCAGGAGCAGCATGGAAACTAGAGAATCGAGAGGGAGATCTGGGAGAGAGAAGCTTCCCAGATGCCCCTCTGAGGCTGACTCAGCATGGGTCAGAGGGGTCAGGTAAGAGAAGAGGTATTTAGATGCCTCTCTATGAGTATTCCGCAGGGACTAATAAGATGCTTATTTCTAATAATATGTTCATTCACCTTTATGTCTGTCCAATGCTATGGGCCATAGAAGAAGGGGTTACATAAAGCCAAACATTTCTTATTAAATGGACATGTTTGTGGAGGTGTGATGGGAGAGCTGATGAGAAGGAACGTGCCATGTTGGTAAAATGAGAATTTGGGGAAATACGTTTTTAGAGACTAGTTTTATCCCAAGGAGGAGGAACTTGCATATTTCTGTTGCATAGTTAACAACATTGGAGAAAGGTATGTGAGTTCTTGTTTGGGGACTGGCTCCAGGAAAATGAAAAGAATGTTTTCTTTGGGGTTCAAGAGACAAAATGCGGCATAGAGGACCATTTTTGGACCTCATTGGGAGGAAGAGGACCATTTTTCTACCTCAGCAGGAAAGCGAGCGCCCCTCTCTTTCCCGTCTTAGCAGTTTCAGTAGCAGCATCCTCGGCAGAAACTTTGGCGTGCGTGCACCTGGCATCCTCTGCAGTGGGTACTGCTTTCATGTCCTGGGCAGGGAGAGCCAGAGTGTGAGAGAAGACATGGCAGAATGAAACTGGGTAAAGAGCGCAGCTGGACGACTTGGTTCGTGGGCATATGTGGAATCTCTTTGTGGACCTCCTAAATGTTGGGGACACTTGGGGAGCAGTAGGATTCTCCCTGAGACGGTCAGAAAGGGAGGAGGGCATAAGGGTCATCGATATCTGGACATATGGTGCATTATAAGGTGTGGAATGGTGATTTGTCAAAACAGTGGGCTGAAGATTTTTCAGACAAAGAGAAAGAATCAGTGCGTAGTCCAGAGAAAAGTGAAGACACAATGTCTAGTAAGAGCTCTGGTGTGAGTAACTCTAAATGGGCATGTGGGGGACTGACATAGTTGACAACTGTGTAGTATAGGCTGTGACTTCATATAGTCTTCTGTAGTCTCAGGATTATGTTAGTAAAACTAAACTCTCTTGTGGTCTGTGTCAGAGGTTAGCAAACTTTTTCAAAAAGGGACAGACAGTGCCAGCTAACCAACTTAATGGATTAACCCTAAGCTTCATTCACAAATCAGAATTCTGGGGAAATGCTGGAAGGGTTATTATTTTTAAGAACAAAAAAAACCCCCACTACAGTCAATAGGGAATCTCCTTATTTAGATTTTAAAATACGAGGTGGGATTTTTATAGCTCCCCCCCACAAAGAAAATCTCCCTTTTGGCATTTACAGTGTTTTTATTCAGTATCAATTCTTCCATTTTCAAACCAGCAAGTTTCCTCCAGTATACTAATAAAAGTAGTTTCAGTTAAGTACTCCTACCTCTGAGCAATTTCTTTTGATGTGACATTTCTGCAGACATTACTATTTTGAAAGGTACAAGCTTGAAAGAATAGTTAAAAAAAAGTGCTTTTGTGTGGGCCGGCACGCTTAAGGATTTTTTTTTTTTTACATTGGTCATAGGGTTTTTGAAGGGGGTGGAAAGAGTATATATTATAGTCTTGTGTACCATTTTGGAAGATGACAGACAGCTTAATTTTAATAAACTAAGTTGACCCTAGAATCATGAAAGACATCAAAGTCCATTTTGATTTGTAACTTGAGCAGATAGGGCATGAGGTAATCTAGAGAGTGTTTATAGCACTGGAGACTTCCAGTTTTCATTTGTGCAAACTTCTGCCTCAGCACTCTTCGGGAATACTGAAATAGCCCCAACTTTCAAACAAGTAGTTCTTTGAAAATCCTTATTGTTCCTCGGGAACCTTTTTTAGTTCCGCATTGGAGAGACTCATGCTTGATAACAAATAGCTCCTCCTGGGGACTTCATAGTGACAGTAAACTCCAGTTCTCAAGGAATTTCCTTGTGGTCATTGCCAAAGTGGAAGAAGGCATAGTAGAGGTTGAGAACAATCAGTGAATGTACTCAAGTAAATCAGTGTTCTGTAGTCTTAGGATTGTATTTGTAAAACTTTTTTTCTATATCAAAGTTTAGCAAACTTTTCTGAAAAGCGACAGACAGTAAATATTTTAGGTTTCATGGGCTTCTTAGTCCATTTGGGTTGCTATAACAACATATGACAGAGTGAGTAGCTTATAAACAACAGAAACTTATTTCTCACAGTTCTGGGAGGCTAGAAGTCCAAGACCAAGGCATTGGTAGATTTGGTATCTGGGGAGAACCTGCTTCCTGGTTCATAGATGGCCGTCTTCTCGTTGTCCTTTCATGGGAGATGGGGTAAGGGGGGTTCACTTTTATAAAAGCACTAATCCCATTCGTAAGGGTTCCACCCTCGTGATCTAAGCTTCTCCCAAAGGCCCCATTTCCTTATACCGTCACGCTGGGGATTGGGTTTTACCATATGAATTTTTTTAGGGACTAGTATAAGTGCCAGATAATCAATTTAGTGGATTAACCCTAAACTAATCCACAAATGTTCAGCCTGTAGCAGTGGGCCATATTGTCCCTATTGAAGTGATGCAACTCTACCCTTGTAGTGAGGATGCAACCACAGATGATATATACATGAATAGGTGTGTCTGTGTTCCAAAGTTCAAGTTAAACTTTATTTGTGAAAACAGGCAGTAGGTCAGATTTAGCCTGTGGGCCGCAGGTTATAGATTCCTGGTCTCTGTTGTCTCTATTGAGTTGAACTATATAGTAATAAAGAGCAACTAACAGTGTATAGTTCTCAAATGTGGTCTCAGGGCCAGCAGTATCTGGCAACTTGTTAGAAATGCAAAATACTAGCTGTCACTCTTGACCTATAAATCAGAAACTCTAGGGGGTGGGGCCCAGCAGCATGTAATTTAAGAAGCCCCTCATTAAATTCCTTCTTTTTGTGATTATCTCCCCAGTGAAAATACTATAGGGAAGAATCTGCCTATGCTCTTTTAATGAACTTTTGGAGGGAGAGATATTATATGCTGTTTGCTAAAATTTATTGAAGTAAAGAATCATTAAATTAAAAAAACCAGAGATGCCCTTCAGGTGATTCTGACGCATGCTTGTTTAAGAACCGCTGTTGTGGGGAGAGTTTCTGTAGTTGAGAGAAACAGAAATCTACCCAAGTTCATTCAAATAAATGTCTTACTGAAGCTGCTATGTCAGGCAGTCTCCAATATCTTGGTGCCTTACATCAGAAGTTTATTTTTTGCTTCTGTCACAGTCCCTTGTGGGTTGGGTGGCCTCTGTGTTGTGGTTTTGTTGCCTGGAACTCTTGGCTCTAAAGTTGTTGTCGTAGAGGAAGAGACGGCTCCAGGATTGGTTTTTGCACAGTGTTTTTAAGTGCCAGGGTTGGAAGTGACCAGTATTGGTGCTTCTTAAACTTCAGTGTGCATCAGAATCACCTGGGATCTTGTTAAAATGAGGATTTTGGCCTAGGAGGTCACAGGTGGAGCCTGGGATTCTGCATTTCTAACAAACTCCAAGGTGATGGTGATGCCACTATCCTGCAGACCACATGTTGAGCAGATAGCCCTCATCCCCCTTCCAGACACATTCTGTTCATCTGAATCCTTCACTCGGCCCCAACCCAACTCTAGACAGGCTGAGGAACAGTCTTCCTACATACCCAGGAAGAGGCATAATTTCTGCCACATGAGCCTGCAATAAGCAACCCCATGGGGTGAGGGCCGGAAATGGTCTCTGAGGCTGCATAGGCACCATGGTGGGCTAATAATGCCACCACTCCCCTCCCCAGAATGCCTACATCCTAATTCCCTCAGCTTGCTGCATTACCTAACACGATAAAAGGGACACTGAAGCTTTGATTAAGGGTCTTGAGATGGGAGATTATCCTTAATTACCTGGGTAGGTGCAATGTAATTACCAGGGTCCTAATAAAGGGAGGCAAGAGTTTTATAATAGGGATATAAAAGGGAAAGCATCGTGACAACAGAAGTAGAAGGAGAGAAAATATAACGTAAGATAATGTCTCAGAAGTGAATAGCATATCAATTTGGCAACTTAGGAGGTATGGAAATATTATATGTAATTCTTTATCTGCATCTCTGTTTTTTTCTTAGCTCAGATTCCTAGAAGTGGGATTATGAGGAGACTATATATGTACATGTTTGGTGAGGGAGGCTTCATGTAGACTGACTCAGACTGACTTGAGCTTTTCAGTTCTGTTGGTAAAGGCTCCCCAGCCATCTCGGTGGCCGCTCTTGGTTGGGGGCCGTCTCGCACCTAAGGCAGGAGATTACGGCTGCAAATAAGGTGAAAAAGTAGCTGGAGTGGACCAACTGGTTATGAAGAGCGGCAAGTACATGCTGGGGTGCCAGCAGACTCTAAAGATGATCAGACAGACAAAGCAAGGCTGACCGTCCTCGCCAACAACGGTCCGGCCTCGAGGAGATCTGAAGGAGAGCACTGTGCCATGTTGGCCAGGACAGGTGTCCGTCACTACAGTGCAATAATATTGTATACTTTATATAGCTCCCTGTCTCAAAGAAAATCTCCTTTCTGGCATTTACAGTGTGCACACGAGCTCTCATTGATCCAGGTGAGTCTGATATCATTAGCGGCCTGCCAGAACAGACTGGTGAAAAGTAAATTATGCAAAAGTTCTCTTTAATAGAACTGGCCAGAGCTTGGTTTTAAAAAAACATTATTGGTATAAGCACGTGGCCTGAAGAAGCAGTTCTCTTCCTTTTTGCATTATGGCTTTTAGCGAGACGGGTCTTGGTTCCTCCTCTGCAGGACACAGGACTGAGGGAGGATGGACCGAGGGGAAGCCATCCCTAAGTTGTTAGAATACGGTGAGGAAATGGCTGATGTCACCTCTGAGGTACTGCCCGTTAAGTCTGGACACAATCATTGGAATTCTTTGGAGCGTGGTTAAATGCACACATCTTGTCATGAAAGCTACTGGGCTTTATCCCTGTGTATCTGACAGCACCCATGCCTTAGGCTGCTGACACTGGAGACGTGGGCCATTTATTTAGTGCAGAGTACTGTAGCACAAGAGCTCCAGACCAGGGAGCTGCATAAGTGTTTGTGATATTCTGGGCTGGGGGGCGGGGAACCACCCAGAAGACTAGTAGATGTGGGCCTGTCGTTTATTACTCACATTACAGGGGAGTGCACCAATGGTGGCAGGCGGGTTCCGGTACGAGGCTTGTTATAAGGGGTTCCCGAAAAAGGAGACACATGTCCTATGCATGACTCTAAACTAGATTACCTCAGTGTGTGCATACAGAAAGAAAGGTCAAGAACAGTCACAGGACCAGAAGCTGCTCCCAAAAGGAGATAAGGAGCGAGTTACAATCCATTCCCAAAACAGTACACATTCCCTCTGCCAGAGACCCTCTGACTCGCCCTCAGTCGTGGGAGGAGGAAAGGCCCTGTCTATTGACCCCGCAAGTACTCATTCGTATCAAGGCAAATCAGTTATAATTCAACTAGCTTACTCTGTGCAGGGTTAAGATGGGTAATAAATACTAGGTCCCTGTCCCTAGGGATCTAACAGTCTATCAAGTTGGACAAATATGTGGGTAATAGGCAATAATACGATGTGATTCGGGCTGCAATATGTTTCAATAAAATCACAGAAAAGGTAGCACCTAGTTCCAACAAGGCTCAGAGCAGCTTTCTTAGGTGTTCACAGAGATTTTCTAAATACATGAGAATATACGTTATGGGAGACCAGAGAGTGGAAATGAAGTGTGGTAATCAGGAACATCACAGAGTAAGAAGACTGTCCAAAATGAAGTTGGAAGGCATTAAAAGCCCAATTTCCTGATATCAAAATTTGCCCAAGGCCAACTCTGTTTCTTTAGGAGGTTCTTAAGATCTATAACTATAATTTTCATTTCTTCTGGCACTTGCCTATGCAAAAAACTCAGCCAAACAAATGAGAGAAGGCAGACCACCTGTTCAGCCTGCAGAGCTCAGGTGCCCTCGAAGCAGCTGCTAGGATGAGTCATGGAGTATTCCCTGGTGCTTTGTTGCCTGGAAATAGGAAAGATACCCCTGGCCGTGACTGCGGCTTACTGGAGTAATCTCATTAGCAGTCTAGTTGGAACTTTCCCAAGGTTCGCCTCTTGGTTACTTACATTCTTGACCTTTAAAGTGAATTTCAGTCTTAATTTCCAAGGCGAGTTGAGGGTAAGAAGCTCAAACCAGGGGCTCTGGCGGGTGTCTCTGTTGAGCCCTGCTGTTATTACAGGCTGCTGAGATCAAGGATCAGCCACAGGCATCCTAAGGGGTGCAAGAGACAATGAGAAGCTGATGTCTGGGGAAGTAGAGGTAACAGGTAAGAGAGAGAAGAGTGATGATTTCATCATTTGGAATCATAGAGAAGACATTATGACTGATGTAGAGCGTATGAGGGATCTTGGTCTTAAACTTAACCTGCTTCATGAACCTCAAGGATGGAGGGCAGCCTTGTCTTGTTATTTCTTGAACAGTCGACTTGCATTTGTGGAGCTGAGAAACCAGCTCCATTCCAGGATTGTTTGTAACCATCAGCTGTGCTTCACAAAGAACTATTTTTAAAAATGTAAACATTTGAAATCTGAACTTCAGGTATCAACATTAAAGGTTGTTTTAGTTCCTTGTGCACTTGGAGGTTGGAGGTTTTAGACTTTAAAATTGCAATAGAAACTTTTAGTTTCTTCCTGGGAGAGTTCCCTCACTGCTGGTGGCTGCCACCAGGTGAGAGCTGGAACTAGATATTTCCATCAGCTGGTCAGCTGCCTGCCCTCTGTCAGTGCAGGTGAACACATGCCCGCTGCAGCCCAGGTCCTCACCCATAAAATGAAAACACGATGGACGGAAAAAATGAGCTCTGTTCCTAGATCACAGATCCCCCCATTGAAAACACAGTTGCAAAACAATTAAATACCCAAGTGCTAAGTGATCCCTTACCTGTTTGAGCCGGTAACTGATTTTGTTCTCTGATAGCATTTTACACTTACTCAGGCCTCTTCTGCAGAAACTTTCCCCACAGTTGTACTCTGTCTATATTTTGTTAGTTCCCTCACTAGCAGAAGATAAAAGCTTTTATTAGAAGTAGCCTAGATATACTGATTTTGAAGATCCCTTAAGTCCATTTGGAAGATGGTGGAGTGTAAATAATTAGTGGTGCTTTAGGTCAAGCTGTCATTCTTCCAGACCTGGAGTGACAGCCAGAGTGCATTGAGAAACTGGGCCTTGGAGGAGGTTCTGGGAAGGACTCAGAGCCAAAGCTGAGGATGGGGCCTTGAGCAGTGCACCCCGATTCTGTACATCTGGAGCCTTTGAACAGTTGGCAGCCACACCCCACCCCCTGCCAAAAGCATGATATGCGCAGTGCTGCGTTTAGGGAGCAGCAGGGTCTTGCGGACAGGGCTGTCCTGCCATCCTTGGGGTGTGAGAGAAACCACTGAAGAAGCAATAAAGAGTGGAGTTTGTCAGAGGCGGAGGAGCCTTTTGATACAATCTGTCTGAGTAGGTCATGCTCCTGGAAGGTAGGCCTCTTTCTTGCTCAAGACCCATGGCTGATATCTTAATTACTTATGATGTCTCCACTTGCCTTTGCCTGTTGAATTCCAGTGCTTCCTCAGAATCCTTCTGAGCCAGCACCCCCGGACAATACCTGCTGTGGCCAGCATGTAGGTGACTGTTCAGATCTCCGTTCAGGAGAGGACTTGCTGCCCACCTGTCAAGAGTATAGTTAGGTAGGGCCTTCAGTTGTTAGACCCTTCGAGGTCTGTCCTAGCTTTTGTGCCGAGGTTGTACTCTTCTCTGGGTGGCTCCCTTTCATTTTCTGAGCAGAGCTATGGTATAAGGGCTCTGCCATTTCTTCTCAGTCTGGGGCACCTGTACGTGGCCATCTGTACTCTAGCACTGCTAGAAGGGCTGGCAGAGATAGCTCCCTCTAACTCACTTCTTCTCCATCTCCTTTTACAGATATTAATCCCAACTCTATATCATGTCTGCATCCAAATAACCCCACCCAGTATAACTTAATCAGCCTGGCAAGAAAGACACACTGACATTTACTGAGCACTTATCATGTGTCAGGAACTGTTCTAGATAATCAATGTGTATTTTCTTTTAAAATCCTCATGCAACCTTATATACTAGGAGCCATCATTATTTTGAAGATGGAGAAACTGCGGCACAGAGTACATAAATGATATGCTCAAGGTGAAAAAACTGGGTGTAATCAAGATTTGAGTGTCGACAGGCTGATTCTGTTGCCCTAATTGTTTTTCTAGGCTAGTTTATTTTTCATTCCTGGGCTAGTTCAGCACCTTAGCCATCATTTAAGTGGGCAGATTTGCCTAAGTGATAGACTGTTAATAGGCATGTGGGCAAAGATGGGTCCCCCCATTCTCTTTCTGGTATTGCCAGCCTGTAGCATGTTGCCTACACGTACTAGGAACCTGATAAAGTTTTGATGATGAATGAACAAAGGAGGATTGAACATGGCACAAAGCTGAGATAAAGGAGCATGGCACAAAGGAGAGTGATTACTGTGGGGAGGAGATAATGACTGTGCATGGGGTTGGTGTGACATGGAGAGAGAATTTATAGACTGTGAAAACTGTGTGTGAGCTTTTCTAATTTTGAGCTCTCTCTAGTTTCAACATAGCTGATGTGCTGATGTGAGAGTATAAAGCAGTTAACTCTAATAGGTTTTACCTTGTTGTATCTGTAGTCTCTCTTAACCAAAACAGAAAAGTGTTCTTTAAAATTCAACTGGGATACTGAAAGTTAACAAGTGTCTCAGAGTGGGAAGTTGATTTTGTGTTTTAAGATGTAGTTTGAAGTCATTCAATTACTTTATTTGTCATTCTTCTCATTTTCATGCTGAAATCCCTACTGGTTTGGGAACTGTGGATGTAGTGCTTAAGATTTAGAAACATCCCCAGAGATCAACCCTGGATGTCTGTTTAGGGATTGGATTGTTGGGGTCCTGCTAGTGAAATTAAACCATGATATGCTCAGTTTGCATGCTTATAAATCTACATGGTGTCAAAAGTACGTCTTTGAAAATGCAGACCCTTTGAGAGCTGTAATGAGAGATTTGAGGTAGTGGCCTCTCTTCTATGCTTTTTCCCCCCACTGTGTCTTAGTGCATTTGTTTGTCTCTTTTCCGGGACTATAAATTCCTAGTAAATAAGAACTATGTCTCATTTACCACTATTTCTCCAGCTGATTCCTAATCAACTTAAAATGATATACTTCTTTAAACTTTCATTGAATAAATTAAAAAAAAACTTGAAATAGCTGGGGGGGCTTGGGTTCTGGGTCTTGAATCCACCTGTGTATTTCACTAGCTGTGTGAGCACAGGCTACACACTTTTCTGAGTCTCTGCACAATTTTAGATTAATAAGGAATAATGTTCTTTTGTTATAAGGTTCTGTGAAGAGTAATTGATAAGCTATATGTATATTTGCCTCATAATAGAGACTTAATATTCATCTCTACCATCTTTGATAGAAGTATTGTCATAAAGCTTTACCTTGATGGTATTCTTAATGACCAAAGAAATGGTTTTCCCTTTTTAAGAGCACGAAGGAAATCCACTCTTCAGTGGTTATGTTTTGCTTTCTACTGGTTTGTCAGTTTCCATCACTGATATTGAAGCTTTTGTACTAAAGCTCTTCTCCCAACAATGCAAATAACAGAAAATGCAGCAGCTAAATCCAGTGGGAGTTAACCAAAAAAGGAGACTTTCTAATTTGAGATTTGACACCCATTTCAGCTAAGAGCAAGGTTTGGCAAATATTTAAATATATTACACTTCTTGAAAGGACTTCTATTGAATTTTATAAAGAAAGATTAAAGCCTTAAGATTTAAGTTTCGATTCTATATATTTTCCACTTTTAATATAGTGAAATCCTCTGAATCTTTTTATCCTACAGGGAAGCATAGCCAGCGTGCCACAGGAGGTTTTAAAACATGCAATACTTGACTATTTAGTCAGGGGCACTAACCTACCTCTTTTCATTTAGACTGTCAAATAAAAAATGACAGTAGTCAACACAGCAGTAGCCATCTGGTGTGAATGCCCTGTCTTGAACCATAAATATATAGGTCACGTAAAGAACTGCATCTTATTGGTTAAGTCACGTAATTAGGTTGCACTTGATCGGTTAATTCTTAGTATCAGAAATCCTTATATACAAGTATAGGCATCTGACTTTTTAATTAATTAATGATTTGGTACCTGAATTTTTAAAATGTCACTTTGGAGCAAAAAAGATAGGTTATTACTATTATTATTATTTTTTTTTGGAAATCAAACTTATACCTTTGTTGGGGGTCAAATTGGCAAAAAATATATGTTTTGGGTATCACAGAATTTTAGTAATTAGCTTATGTATGCCAGAGATGAAAAAAGTTGAAAACTGCTATACTAAAGAATTTATCTTTAATACAGTGAGGAGACTGGTATTTTAATTCATGCTTGAATTCCATGTTCTTCTAGAACAGGAATGATCAGTTGATCAATGTTAGAGTATTTAATGTTTATTGAATGCTTAATATGTCCTAGGTATTTTGCTAAGGGCTTTATATGCATATTATTTCATTTAAACTTCATAACAACTCTGAAATGTAAGCACTATTATCCCCAAATTATAGGTGAGAAAACTGAAATTCAGAAAAATTAATATAACTTGCCTAAAGCATTTTACAGTCGGCCTTCCTGGAATATGATGATTCTGATTCACTTCAGATCACAGACTTATAAGCCATTAAGCATAACAGTTAATAAAAAAATAGAGCTTGGTATATGAAGATCTGTTGTAAGGAATCTATTTTATCAATGGACTCATAGAGTCATAGAATTAGAAAAGAGCTTAAGGGTCATATACTCCAATCACTGATTGGTGGGATGAGGTTTATTTAGTTAGGATCTTTAGTACCTGCAACTGAGGAAAGGAGACCTGTTCTTGTCGTGCATCTGACAACTTGCTATGTCTTCTTAATAATCTAAGAGGATTTTTTTAATGCATAAAATATTGATGATTACATTAGCCAGTGTATCTCAAAGCACTGTCACGTAAGTTGATGTGTGTGGAAAGATTTTGAAAAGCATCATACATAAGGTGTTATACTAATGAATACCTTTACATCTTTACAATGAAATTCCAATTTGACTTTGATGCAGGTTGAAGAGAGCAGTGCCCTACCTTACTTATACGTATAATTACAATAAAAAGTTGTAAAAATATTTTGTATACAAGCCTACAACCTAACATATACATTAGCTTCAATATTTAGAGACTAACAACATGTTAAGAAGAATGTTAACATGTTAAGAAGATTAAAATATTAGGGAATAATTATTACATATTAATACACTTCAATAATATTTATAGTGTCAAAATTTTTTAAAAAGTCATCCCTAAAGCTTAAAAGACCAGTTTGTACTGGGTCTAATATTTCTGCTAAGTGATTAGTTTGAACATGGATAGAGAGTAAGGATGGTTACATTTCTGCTGACCCTGAAATAAATATCAAAGGACAGAGCACTATTAAATTTCAGACATAATAATCCAACTGTATGAAAATACCTGAATCCTGACTGTCTCTCGTTGTAATAAGTGATCATTTTAAAGAGGATGCTACGTGTCTGATATGTGAAAGTCACTAAGTCTTCATCAAAAACTCATCCCTTCCCCCAAACATGTGAGTCAGTAGCATCAACATTTTCAAATGTCACACTGGTGGATTCTTATTTAATTCTGCTTGCTACAAAACAGAAGTAGTTCATTCACTCAAAAAACCACTTTTTGAGCACCTGTTATGTACCAGGCACCATGGCAGGGGTACCAGAGATAAATAATAGATAGGATTTTCCCTAAAGAGTCCACAGTGCAACAGATAGACACACACAGAAGTTTCATGTAGAAAAGTGATTAAATGTGGCATTGGCCTTGACAAATGGTAGGGTAAATACAAAGGGCATTCTTGTGTGAGGAGGTCACATGCACAAAGGGATAGAGACCCCAGAATTCAGGGCAAGCATCTGAGAAGAATTCTGGGTCACTACTGAAGGGTAGTTTAGAAGGGATTATATTCATACTATGGAGGACCTTGGGTGATGAACTAATTGTTCTGTTGCCAACAGAAGCCGTAGTGGTGGTTTTGACCTGAGGGTAGAGGTGTAATTCAGGAGGGGCCCCAGAAGGATTGTTTACAGGGTTTATTTTCAGGACCTGTGGTTTGATACTGTGTTGTCCACTTTTCTTGAAACTTTATGTCCTCATTTCTCCTCTAGTCTTCCTCACACTTCGTGGGTCATGACTTCCCTATCTCTTTCACAGGCTTCTCTCCCTCCGCCTGCCTCTGTCATTGATTCTCCTCATGCTACAGGCTCTCCTAAGGTAAGCTCATTCATACTTAAACATGCAAGATTCCCCCCCCAGGCCTTTACCTCCAGGCCAGTGTACTAGGCTCAGCTGCAGAACCGTGTTTCTCATATCCTCTAAAAATCTCCCCCGAATGGACATTGTTAAGAATTGGTCTCCTCTGACCCTCTTTTCCAATTCATGTGTTGGAATTTTAACCTCCAGTATGTCTGAATGTGACTATATTTGAAGATAGGTTCTTTAAAGAAGTAATTAAGTTAAAGTGAGGTAATTCAGGTGGGTCCTAATCTAATATCTGGTGTCTTTATAAGGAGAGGAGATTAGGTCACAGACACACACAGAGGGAAGATGTGAAGACAGCCGTCTACAAGCCAAGGAGAGAGCCTCTGAAGAAATCAGCCCTGCAGACACCTTGGTATTGGCCTTTTAACCTCCAATATTGTGAGGAAATTAATTTGTGTTGTTCACGCCTCTCAGTCTGTGGTAGTGTACCTTGTTATGACAGTCCTAACTAATATAGACATTGCACTAAAATGAAACCATACCGTTGCCTCCCTTCTAGGCACTGATAATCAGACCCTTATAGGGGATGAAGTTCAGAGTTAGCCTCAGGCCAGCAGAATTCTCTCTCAAACATTTATCAGGACAGCCAGGTATGGGAAGGATATTATGATTCACTGGAAATAGTATTGTATTAGAAGTTGGGATTAATGTCTGGGCAATGAAAGAAAAGCAAGAACGTTTGGAGAAGCCACTACAAAAAGTAATAAAGTCATCTGAAATCCCACCACATTCATATATACAGGGTCTGTCAGAAGTAACGCCTGCTTGAGTATTGCTGGTAGGGTAATAATGTAGGTGTAATAACTGATAGTTTTAATTTGAACATTTCATTTAAAATGTCATATGCTGTGCTTGAGTGTGATATTGTTATGTTACAGAATTACATGCTTATGATTTTGTAATAAAAGATGGTATAATAAAAAGGGGTTTTATTTGTGCTGGACCCTGTATGTTTCCCAACTTTCTGCTATGCTCACCATATATATTTCTATGGCAAACATGGTATGTTACTATCATACTGTCCCTTACCTGCTTTTTTCACTTGTCAGTGCACTCTGAATATACATATATATGTATATATAGTGTGAGATATATGAGATTTATCTCTAAGCCATTATCATCTCTTGCTTGAATTATTGCTGTAGGCTATTAGCAATTTTCCAATCTTTTTCTTTTAATCAGAGTACTATTAAAAATAATAGTGTAATAATATTCTAGATCCTTAAACCTCTTCCCTTAACCCTTTATCCATTGGCTTGCCCATTGCATTTCAAATAAAATCTACACTTCTTACCACCTCCTCAGTGATGGTCTCCTACCTGTCTACAGGAAACATCTTCTGGGTCACTCTTTATCACATTCTTCTGTTTTACTCCATCCAAGCATTCAACGCTTACTGAAACGATCTCATTTGATTCCTGTCTGCCTTGGCTGGGATGTCATGTCCATCAGGGTTGTGACTTTGTGGGCTTCGCTAGTAGCGCCCAGAAGGGCACCTAGCACAGAACTAGCAGTTAACACACATGCGGCGAATGAGTAAATTAATAAAATGGAGTTAACATTTTCTTTTAAATGTTTTGTAGTTTTTAACTGGTAGATATTTTGTGCATGTAGAGAAGAAAAGAGTATGCTATAACAAATGCCTTTAAACCCATTGGTTAGCTTTACACTTTTTAATATTGTGTCTTTTTTGTTTTTCATTGAGATTGTTTATATTTTAAGTGATTCCACATTACAGTGTTAGGTGACATTCCTGTATACCTCTCTCGATCCCATTCCCTTCTTTTCTTTTCGAGGTAACCACTGTCAGGAAATCACTCTTTGGTGCCTGGGCACTGCAATGATTTATTTTATAAATAAGAGTGTAAGTAACCTTCAGTTTCTGAAGAGTTTGCAATTTATGTGAAACTTAATCTCCTGTGGCAGAAATAAAAATCATTCCCTGATTCAGGAGTTCCAGAGGTGCACTGGCAAAATACCTCCTTCCATGCTCCCCTTCTTCATTCTTCCAAATGGGCCTCATTTGGTGGCCTCATCTTAGTGCCAGCTTGGCTACCCTTCTGGGCAGAGCTGGGACTTTCCTAACTACCAGCATGTAACTGGCACTATCACTTATTCTTGCTGCCAGGGAAAAGCAGAATGAGAATCTGGATTTATATCTTTGCTCATTAGGTGTGTTTGGACGTATCACTTACCCTTTACCTAAGAAATAGTTTTCTTATCTGTTAAATGGGAATGGTGACTTTTGCTCTCTATACCAGTTGAAAATATTAAATCTTACACATAGTTTAATTAGTGTACACTGGCCTCCTCCCTTTGCATGTTGTATGCCTTTAATTGAATGCATCTGGTTATAAGTGTCTTATCTGGGCTCTTAGAGCCTATAGCAATAAATAGTTGTACCAACACCCCATGAATTGTAAGCCATGTAGAGTCAAAGGTGATTCACCTCCCCAATACCAGCTTCCCTGTACCCTTGAGGGTTTGTTTCAGGGCAGCAGTATGCCCAGCCCCGAGCCATACATCATGACTGGGTTGATCTAGTCTTGACAGTGCTGTTTCTCTTTGCCAGAGATTTGCTAGGTTTCACACCTTCCCTTGCAGCTGGGTATAGCTAATATAACTCCGTGTTGACCAATAAAACATAGAGTAAAGTCTGATTGGCAGAGGGGTGTGGAAGCATCTGGAAGAGAGAACCCAAGTGTCCTTTGTGGCCTCACTGAGCAACCGCACCACCCTGCCGTTGCTAACTCCAGTCTCGTTGTAGTTGAGAACTATAAGCCCATGTTTATTGAACCCATATTTTAAAAAACTTGCAGCTAAAGGTATTCCCACCTGAAATAAAGGCTGAGTAGAGATTTCCCCCCGGTATCTGTATTAGCTTTCTACTGTGACTGTAACAAAATACCACACACTTAGGAGCTTCAGCAACGCAAACATATTACTTTACTGTTCTGGAGGTCAGAAGTCTGAAATGGATCTCGCTGGGGGAAAAGCAAGGTGTTGACTGGACTGCATTCGGTTCTGGAGGCCCTAAGGAGGAATGTTTCCTTGCATTCTCTGGAAGACACCCACGTGACTTGACTTGTGCTCGCTGCCTCTCTGCTGTCAGCCGGGACACTTCATCTCTTTGTGCCTTTCTTTTGTGGTTGTATGTTCCTCTGACTACTGACTTTCTTTGGTTTTCTTCTCCTTTTGAGGACCCTTGTGATTACATTGGACTCTAGAATGAACTCCCAATTTTTAGGTCAACTGATAACGAAATCTTAATTTCAACTGCAACCTTAATTCCCCTTTGACATACAACGTAATTTATTCACAGGCTCCAGAGATAGAAACGCGCACATTTTCAGGGGCGGGGCTTTATTGCGCCCACCACAGTGCCCAGCGCGGCACCTTTACTAAACAGCAGCAGCAGCAGCAATAGAACTGCCGTCTTCTGTGGGGGTGCGGGAGGAGCAGCCTGCGCTGAGGCTCGTTTCTGACCGTGCCGTTAAACCAGGCCGTCTGCTTCCATCTCTGAGTATCGCTTTGCTCATCCCTTAAAGGAAACTGTTGTCCTTGACCAATAATTTTTAATTTTTAGTAGCGAATCTCTTTTAAATAAAATAGAACTATAATAAAGCCTTTATGGGTACAGTGATAGATGCAGTTTATGCATGAAAGTGTCCAATTCCTCATTCTTCCCTGTATCTTCACACTTAGCGGCTTTGCAGGTTGAATAGTGTCCCCTCTAAAATCATGTTCACCCAGAAGCTTCAAATGTGACCCAACTTGGAAACAGGTTTTTGCAAATATAGTGAGTTCAAACGGGGTAATGCTGGATTAGAGTGGATGTGAAAGCAATGACTGGTGTCCTTACATGAAGAGAAAACAGAGGGAGACACAGGCACATAGAGAGAACACCACGCAACAATGGAGGCAGGGATTGGAGTGGTATTTTCCACAAGCTGAGAAGCATCAAGGATTGTCAGATGCCACCATGAGCTAGGAGACAAGCATGGAACAGATTTTCTTTCAGAGCACACAGAAGGAACCAACTCTGCTGTCACCTTGATATCAGACTTCCAGCCTCCGGAACCATGAGGCAGTAAATTTCTGTTGTTTTAAGGTTGTGGTGTTTGTTACAGCAGCCCTAGGAATCTGTGACAGCATCGCTTGCGTATGATTGGACTCGCCTTTGGTTTTGCGTCTCTGCCCTTGCTTTCAAGATGTTAAGGCTAGCCTGCTGGGGATGAGGGAATGCAGTGCAGAGCCAGGTCGCCTGGTCATCCCAGATAAGCCAACAGCCATCCCCCTGAGAGCCAGGTGGATGAGCCCGGACAAGATCTGCAGAACCACCCAGCCAAAGCCAGTTGAGTTCAGACATCTGATCAACAAATGCCGTAGGGCTTTTTGGTTTTTGTTTCTTGCCACTGGGGCTTTGTCATTATTTGTTGCTCAGCATTATTGTGGCAGTAAATAATCACTACAGAGAATGGTAAGAGGGAGGTGATTGGAACAACTGAGGCACCTCTCTGGAACCCACATTGCAAACCCGTGCAATAAATAGGCTTTGAGCTCTCACCGGTTTGGACCATCTTTCACTGCCTAGGACACTATAACGCAGTTTATATCATATACTGTTTTGACGGTCATGTTTTTAGGAGGACACCTGTGGGACCAGACAAACTTAGCCTAGAATCATGCTTTTACCATTTACTGACTATAAACTGCACAAGTGATTCAGCCTCATTGAGCCTCAATTTTCTCATCTCTAAAATGGTGGAAAATAATATCTAAGTCACAGATCTATTTAGGGAACTAAATAAGATGGCGAACCATTACTTAGCCCAGTTCCTCTCAAACCACACCGCACACTACACACTGAAGAGCATGTATTTCTCTTCGCAGGCTAATTGACTGGAAGTGGCTTTCCCCAACCCTTGACATATCACAGATATGCTGCGGATCCCCATGTACTGTCTGTCTAAGTTCCAAACATTTACATATATGTCTATTTACCAGTTTTTGCAATATCTCTGTAATAAATAATAATTCCTTAGTTTTAAATGAAGAAGTATCCCACACTACTCCCAGCCTCCCGTGACCAACTTTTTTTTTTTTTGTCAACATGTGTGGGAAATTAGGAAGTCAAAGAACTGGTGTGTGCAGCCCATGGACATGGACTAAGAGGTGTGGGGATGATGGGATGGGGTGCAGGGTTGAGGGGATAAGGGGGGGAAATGGGACAACTGTAATAGCATACTCAATAAAATATACCAAAATAAATAAATAAATGAAGAAATAGAGCCTCTGAGAGGTATAGTGATTTGCTCATAATCACACATCTTTAAATTGCCGTTTTGTCTCTGTTTAGACAAAGTGCTTGAGCTTTCTTTCCACTCTATGGTTTGCCTCTTCTCGACTTTTACATGAGATATAATCTAGAGGTGCTAACCAGTAGATGTCTTTGAAAGGAAGCTGAAATAAGATACTTTATTCTGTCTTTTCATGTCCCGGAGAACCTTTCCTTAAAGTCTCAGCAGTTAGGACTCCTCTAAAAAAGTCGAGTGAGAAGTGAGCGTTAGGCAGATGACCACTAGGTGGCAGCCGTGCACACCTACAGCTCAAGAACCTACAGCTCAAGAACTACAGCTTTCCTGAACCTTGTGTACCACTACCCTGCCTCTCATCAGCATTTCAATCATATTGAAAGAGCAAGGCTCTGGTGTTTTGATGCAGAACATTAATAACATAAGTGGATGGGAAACCTGAGAACTGAAAATGCCACATTAGTCTCAAGCCCCAGGTGTGAGACATACTCCCTGATACTAAGGCTCCTATCACCATATAAAGAACCAAGGTTAACTGTTCTGGACTGTCTGAGGATCACTTTCCCACTCATGCTTGTGAATCCTTTTTATTTTGAAATAAAAAAGCCATGAAGGAAAACAAGGGTTTGTTGTTGTTGTTGTTGTTGTTGTTGTTGTTGTTTTTCCTTTTCCCATTTGGAAACATAGTCTCCTTTTGAGCAGGTGGTCTCCTTGTTTTCCTGTCCCCCCCCTTCCTTGAATGCATTCAGACCTGTCATTCTTTGCCAGGGCCAGCTGCATTCCCATTAGTACAGCTGAGGCTGGGGCCCGAACACTCCGTGCAGATTATACATGTGCAGGGTCCTGTCAGATGCCTTCCCCTCCTCGCTCTTATTACCTCAGAGGGGTTAGTTTACTGTATGAACCTTCCAGCCACAACCTGACTGCTTAATGCTTGTCATTTAAGGCCTTCCTGCCTGAGTGTGAGGCCTTAGCAACAAAATAAAATTCTCTTCCGGTTGCTCAGTATTTGGGATTGTTTGGTTAAATGAGTTTAAGTTACCGTAACCCAATGTTTTAGACTATTCTATAAATAGTAGTTTTGTGGGGGTGGGGGGTATTTGGTATGTGATGACCAAAGAAGTCCATTGTCAAATATATCTGGGGAATGCTGTGTTGACAGTTGTAGATGTTGTGCTGTTACTTCCGGATTTTTCAGAACCATTGATTCGGCTTTACGCAATGGGGATCTGTGTAAGAAGGAGATCTGGTACTAGTGGCCACAACTATGACCCCAGCCCCACCTTTGTTTGTTGTTTGTTTGTCTTTTCTCGTAAAATTTAATGATATCTCCCAGGACACCAGGGCTTCTCTTTGAGGATAAAAAAAATGTTGCTTTATCTCATTTCTTACTGTATCATTTATCTGTCGCTACAAAATAAAACACCCCAAACTTAGTGATATAAAAGAACAACCATTACATTATATTCAACCATTACATTATATTACATTGTATGGATGAAGAATTTCTGAAAGGCTCATTAGGAATAGCTTGTATCTCTTCCATGATGCCTGGCCGCTCACCTGAAAAGACCAAATGGATTGTGGTGATTTGAAGGCTGGAATCATCTGCAACCTCTTTTGCATGTCCAGAGAGTCAGGGACCTCTGCTGGGACTATTAGCAGGAACACTCACACACGGCAGCTCTTTGTGGCAGTTGGGCTTCCTCACAGCATGGTGGCTGTGTTTCTAGAGTAAGCCTCCCAAAGCCCCAGGCAGAAGTCGAATCTCCTTTTATACTCTTGCCTTGGAAGTCATTTAATGACACTTCTTTCATGGTCAAAAACCCACCCAGATTCGAGGGAAAGGAACATATCTCACCTCTCAGTTGTCAAAGAGGCAGTGTCACATTGTAAAAAGACAATGGGGGTGGGAGATCCTGCTATGACAATATTTGGAATATACAATCTGGCATACTTATCAGTGCTTTATCTTCAGAAAACCATTGATGGAGGGATGACGAGGATTAATATCTCTGTAATATCAAGCATTCCTTACATGTCATTGGTCCTTGGAAGGACATTATAGAATGCCAGAACTACAATGATTATGTAGTCCCACTTTCCATGTGGTATAACTTTCATTTCTGAAAGGAGGCTATGTAACAAGGACCTGAGGATATCAAAATATATAAAGTTTTTAACTTGTTTTTAAGGCGCTCACAGTCTATTAGGAGAGGCAAATTTGTAAAGAAAATAAATGCAAGTGTAGAAATAGTATTTTAGAGTTAGGTAAAGGAGGTTTCAAAGACATAATGAGGCATGAACTGGGATTTGAATGATAAAACCAAGAGACATTGCGGAGTGGAGAAGGGCATCCCGGTCTGCAAAGCTTGTGTGTGAGGACAGGGGTCCACGGAGGGGATCAGCATGCCATGTTTCAGTAAATCTAAGTGATTTATAAATAAAATACAAGGTGGAGAATCAAAGGAATAACTGAAAAGGGCTTGCTCATCATCACACTAAAGACTTCGAGTTTATTCTGTAGTTCCCTGAAAATTATGCAAGGATTTTGAACAGAGTAGTGACAAAATCAGTTTTCAGTTTTAGGAAGGTCCTCTGTCACAGTGAGGAGGATAGACCAGAGGTCTGGGGTGGCCAAAGTGTGAGACCCAGTTAGGAGGCAATCATCATCCAGAGGAGAAATCACACGCCCCTGAATTTGGAAGCTGGCAGTAGGGAAGGAGCAAGGAGAAAGGATTTGGATAATACTTAAGGCCATGAATGAATTAATGTACATAAAGCACTTGGGATGATGAATGGCACTTAGAAGTAGTCAAATAGTGTAAACTATTGTTATTATTAGTTGTTTTTGTAGGAACTGGATCTTCTGAGTCACCAGTTTAGGGACAAGAAAAAGAGTTTCTAAGATGATTTGGTGACCAGGAGCAGCAGTCGGTACCACATCCCAACACAGGTAACAAAGGAAAACAAGCTGGTAACAAAGGAAAGCAGCTTTGAGGAGATATATGATGAGTCGGGTTTTGAGTATGCGAATTTTTAGGTGTCTCTGTAATGCAGCAGAGATAACTATGAATAGTTTGTCAGAAATATGGGTCTAGAGCACCAGAGCGAGGTCTGGGCTTGACGCAGGATTTGGTGATCATCACCGAATGCCAGTGGGAACCGTAACAGAGCACACTGCATTAGTCACATGCTTAGGGCCCTTGTCTTATCCCACCTAATCTTCCCACCATTCTTTAGGTGCTGCAAAGGCTCTTTATTTTCTCAATATTCTTTTTAAAACACACTTTGATATACCTCTTAAAATGTGATAATATTATTGATCAGGTACCTTGGCATAATTTTAACTTTAAGAGCCTTGAATGTGAAGAAACATAAACTGTATTGTAATAGAATCCAACTGCCATTTGCAAAAGAGAAACTAAGATTTCTGATTTTCATCAGTTACTTTAATTCCAAGTTCTGATGACTTCAGTTACATTGCTTTTATTGTAATGAAATTTATTGAACTATTGCTTTTGCTTTGTTAATGTAAATTGCGTTTTGTTAAAGGAGTTCTATCCTAGCTAATCAGTGAAATACCATGGGGGCTAATGCTAGAGATGAATAGCTTAGGTGGCAGCAAGCCTAAGAAGTTCCAAAATTATCTTTGATCCAAAATGTTTACAAGGTGTGCCACTGGACTGAGCGGCAGGAAGAGAATTAGTCTCTGCTTTGGGGTAAGACCCAGTTGGCAAATATATGATGTATACAGTGCAACTCTTCCCTTCTGCATTGATGGCAGATACCACAGATCCCAGAGGCAGCACCCCAACCTATCTTCAAGCCTGCCCCCTGTCCCCGCCAACTGATCTCCCGGCACTTACAATGAAACCTGTTTTTCATTCCATCAAAGGTGATGTCTTCATCAGGCTCCTGTCAAAGTACTTGCAAGAATATTTCAATATTTGTCTCCACCGACACATTAGTGAGAATTATTTTCAGGATTGTTAGGTCTTGCTGACGCAGATGATTAGAAAGCAACCCGGAGCAGACTCGCCCTAGCCTTGAGCCTGTTTGCTTTGGTATCTTTGCCAAATGCCTAGAGAAAGGCAGGATAAAATCAAGGAAGTACATTTTCCAGGAGACAGACCTGGAATGCACACTTAATCATAAGATTCTGTCCAAATCCTGATGAGCTAGAATAAAAGACTAAAGCTAACGAGATAAGAGAAAACTGCTTAGCAAGAATATAAAGTCCTGCCAAAAGGTTTACGAATCAATAATATTGTACAAATACAAGATGCGGGTGAGGGGAGAAGGCTTTATGGATGTTTCTGAGGGAAGGTACAGCTAATGGCTCATTTCCCAAACTGATGTCTTAAAGACATGCTAACAGGAGGGCAGCATTGCCCATGGCCTGTTCTAAAGGAGGGGCTATTCAGAGAAATATGTTCATGTGAAATAATTTTGGAAAATGCTCAATTAAATTAAATTTAATGTTTGTGGGTTTTTTTTAGGACTTCCCAGAACCCTAGATTTGCTAATGTGCATTCTAACTCTGGAAGAGAAGCAACATTTTCCAAACTTACTTAATCATAACCCATTCTCCCTACAGAGAAGTGTGCCACCCCAGAAGCAAACTCCGGGAAGGGCTGATCGAGGTATTGCAGCTCACTCAAGTCCAGTTTCTGCTAATGGCCTGGTAGACCGGTATGCTGCTCTCTCCGGACCATGCTATATGGATGCAGGTAGAAGGTAATCCTGTTACATTTTAGGCTGATTAGACTATTTATTTATCAAACATTTGTATGCTTACTATGTGCCAGGCATGTAATAACATGCTATTAATGATCTCATTTTATGGCTGAGGAAACGAAAGCAAGAAAGGCTTTGCAACATGGCAAAACCTCACAGCTGGCAAGTGGCAGAGCTGGGATCTGAACCTGGGTAGTCTGTCCCCAGAACCTGTACATTCTCCTGCCACTGCTGGAAAAGTGCTTCCAGTGCCTTCCATACCGAGAGCCACAGTTAGCTGCCCTACCGAAACCAAAGAGCTGACAGCATCACACTGGATACAGCAGAAATGCTCCACAGAGAATGAGGACACGCCACTGGTAAAACATGCCTGTTGTTAACCTTAAGTTCAATATGAAATTGCAGTGAGAAAGGCTCCAAGAATCTCTAAAAGAACAGCTAATTGTCACACTATTTAAAAGAACACTAAAAATATTACTGGTGTGTGACTGAAAAAGAGCAGTAACTTCCAAGGGGCATGAGCCCATGACTGCGGTCAACAAACACCCGGGAACCCTAGCATATTGACTAACAGCTAACAGTTTGGCCGTTTTGTTCTTCCTACAGCTTTCTGTTGAGAAATAAAGTCATCCTGAGTTATGCACCTTTTCTTTCAGAGAAGAAGGAGAGCTGGACATGTGTTACAAGCCAGGGTACTCTTTTGCACTGACAGAACCTCTCAGAAGTGTTAAAAGTTTGTGTGCCCTTTGACCCTGCAAGTCATACTAAGGATTTAAGACAATTTGAAGATATTCAAAAATATTCAGTGTATTCCTATTGGCTGTAATGAAAAATGTTTGGAAAAAATTCTATGTCTAACATCTGGTTACAGAAATTATAGTAAAGAAATCGATATAGAAAAATACTTTGCAGCCACCAAAAATGATATTAGGGAAGGATGGATGTGCAAGAGTTCATGACAAATTAAGAAAAATCCGAGGTTTCAAATATGTGAACAGTTGATCCTATTTTTGTTTATATATGTGTGTATATATATGTAATATGGAAGGCTATATTAAATCCAGAATTTTCTCTAGAGCAGTCTATTCAATTTTCTGTGATGATGGAAATGTTATATAACTTTATGGCCTGCTACAGTAACACTATCCATATATAGCTATCGAGCACTTGAAAGTGGTTGGTGTAATGTGAAATTGGATTTTAATTTAATTTAATTACAATTAATTTAAATTTAAATACCCACGTAGAATGAATGTTTACGTTATTGGGGTGCACAATTCTGGAGGGTGTAAGAATAAGTAATGCTAATATTTTTCCTTTTATGTATTTGTATTTCTAAAATTTGCATAATAATTTTTAAAAGTAAAAATGGCTGTCTATAAAAATGATTTCTCAACCTGATGGGGCAGGAAGAGAGAAACAAGGATTTACTAGGTCAGTGGGGTAGAGTTAGGAAACCTGCAGGAGGGGAGTTCGGGGTATTTGAGGGTGTTCCAGTAAATGACAGCCTTTTTCCCCATCTGAGTTCTGAACCAAATGAGAAACCAGAGACAAGATTAAGCAAATAGAGGCAAAATGCTATCTTTACTATGGATAAGCTGATATTGCAGGGTGTGGCTTATATCCAGTGCTCATGGACTTCCTAACAATAACCTTTTGTATAGGGAGACTTACCTCTCAGCCACAGGCGGCGCTGGGCCCCTGCAGCCCTATTTCCAGGCGGGGGGCCTTTATGACCATGTTCTTGGTAGAGGACAGTCTGGAACACGGGTGCTCTGCACATGGACCACCTCCCAAGTAAAGGAGGAGGCAAGGGGCAGCACTACAAATGTACAAATAGATACCTCGCTCTTCCTGCTGGGAGACAAGTGATTGGGCAAAAGGAGTTCAGAGGTCTTAAGCTAGTGGACCTCCCATCACATGAAAGGAAGTATCAGGTGTGGAAAGAGTATTTCCTACCCCCGCCCCACCTCCCACATTTAGAGTGGAAGGTGTGAGGAAGTTCCAGGTGCATTTCATAGAGTAAATATGGACATGACCAGGGAACAATATTGTTTTGGCCAAGACAGAATGATAGAAAGGTAGATTCCTCCTTTTCCAAAGATTAGCTATGATTACTTATCAGAGTTATAAAATAAATTTTATTCCACCAAACTTAAGCTCCTTAAAATAAGCAGAGTCACCCCCAAAATGTGATCTGGCAGCACATAAAATTCTGCCAAAGAAGTAGATAACGGGCCTAAATATAATAGCTATAATTATAACATTTCTGGAAGAATATATAGAAGAAAATTTTTGTGACCTTGTATTAGGCAAAGATTTCTTACTGAGGACACAAAAGCAAGCCATAAAAGAAAAAAAGAAATAAATTGGATTTCATCAGAATTAAAAATGTTGGCTCTTCAAAGGATTCCACTAAGAAAATATAAAAAGGCAGGTCACACACTGGGACAAAATATTTTCAAATAATTATTTGGTAAAGAACAATCCAGGATATATAAAGAATCCTCATAACTTAATAATAAAATGATGGGCAAAAGATTTGATTAGCTACTCTTCCAAAGAAGCACATTAAAGTAAATAAGGATCTACATCATTACTTAATAGGGAAATGTAATTTATAGCCAAAGTGAAATACCATAGCATGCCTACCTGGAATGTCTAAAATGAAAAAGACAATACTAAGTGTTGATGAGAATGTGAAGAAACTGGAGCTCCCATTCTCTGCTGTTAGGAATGTAAAATGGTACTTTGAAAAATATTTTGACAGTTTCTTAAAAAGTTAAACATACCCTTACACATGCATACGCTTACCTAGATATTTCTCCCCAAAATGAAAATATATGTCCACACAATGGCTTGTATGCAGATATTCACAGCAGAATTATCTGTATTAGCCAAACACTGGGAACACTCCCAATGCCCCTGACCTGGTGAATAGATAAATAAAATGTGATATTACATGCAGTGGAATCCCCTCTCGGCACAAAAGAGATAAACTAGTGACGTGCACAGCGACATGCATGACTCTCTGAAACATCATGCTTAGTAAAGGAAGCCCGAAGCAAAAAAGACTACAGTTTGTATGATTACATTTATATGAAATTTATAGGCAAGGCAAAGCTATAATTACATAAATTTTCACAGAAAGTAATTGCTACTGTGGTTCCTTTGGGCTGGGGGTCGAAGTGGGGTTTGACTGAAAAGGTGCCTCAGATAATTAACTTTTTATGTTGACATGAGTATGCCAAAATTCTGTTGTGGTGAGGGTTGCATGACTGTATAAATTTACAAAAACATACTGAACTGTTCATTTAAAATGGGTGGATTTTATGGTACTGAAACCGGAAAAGCCAGCGTTCGTGTGCCTGTCACCTACCAGACCCAATAAGCAGAGACAGGGATTGAATCTTTATGGGCACTTTATTCAGATGGTCAGTGGGTCTGTACCCTAATAGACTGTCTTAAATTCCATTTTAAACAGACCCTGTTTATAAGTAGAAGAAAAGTGTAGGTAAGGGGCTTGGAATTCAGGGAAGAAGTTAATCAGATGAAACCTGCAGCATTCTTTATCTTTGCCCTGGGCAGTGGGCACCTCACCCTGGAGCACAGTGGCTCAGATACCATCTTGATTGTTTGAAACCCCCTGAGGCATAAAGGGGAACTGCTTATGGTCTCCTGGACTCAAGGTGGGTCATATCTTCAGTTCCTGAAGCAATAGCTTTTTACAAAGATTGAAAAGGTAGGATTACATTGATCTCTTTTGAGCTACACTGAACTTATTTGATTTGGTTTAGGGATGGGATTGGATACACTCTTTTATATAAGGAGACAGATGGTAAATATTTTAGTCTTTATGAGCAACCTGGTCTGTGATGTGACTACTTAACTCTATCACTGTTTCACCAAAGCATGAATAGACAGTATGTAAACGAATGAGCATGGCTGTGTTCCAATAAAACCTCATGCACAAAAACAGGCAGCAGACCAGGTTTGGTCTTTGGGTTAGGGTTTTCTGCCCCCTGGTTGGGATGTTAGTGGTGGGGGGAGAGACTGTCTAATGTAATGGAAAGAACACCGGCAAACACAGTCACATGACTTGGTTTTCAGTCCCGGGTCTGCCAGTTTGGTTTAACTCAATGATAATTTATTGAACATCTACAGTAGGAATGGAAATACTGAGTACTGTGCTGTTACTCTCCTCCTCCCTTAGCTCTCATCGGGCAGCATTACTCAGTCTCAGCACTTCTTCACCAGAAGGCCAGATGCATTCTCACAGCCCTTCTCAGCGCATTATTGCAGACAGCCACCGTCAGTGGGCTAGAGCTGCTGTATGAAATGAAATAATTTGTTATCCCTGAATCATTGTATGTCAGTTACTGTGCAGGGTAATTAGCATTTTAGGGTTAGTTAGATTTAGTACTTATCCTTCCAGGGCTCTGAATCCAGTGCCATTTTCCTAGGTCGGATCACTCAACACTTCTGAAATCTGTGACATGAGACTGTTACCAAATAAGTTGGGCTTGGCAACGTGGCACCTTCACATTTGACCCAACAATTAGTTGAAGGAAACAGGTTTTTGGCAGTAGGATTCTAACCTGGGAGTTGGGAGGGCTGAGAGCACTCCTGCTCAGAGCCCTCCTCTCCCATTAGACATAAAACTCCCCAAAAGGCTACCAGCCGAAACCATGCCCAGGAGTTCCCCATGTCCTCATCTGTCCATCAGCCAGTCATGCAAACAGATCTTCATCATCTCTGGAATGTGCACTTGTGGATCTCAGAGTCTCCATCCTCTCGCAGCAGCTCTCTCCTTCAGGACCTGGGGTGTGCTGTTCTCGGCCTCCACGTAGTGGCTCAGAAAAACAAGTGCTGTGTTACATCAGATCATGGTGGAGTCCAGGGAGGCACACGTCCCAAGGGAGTGGCTTCTCCGTATGTCCTTCAGAAAAGCAGAAGTCTGCAACTCAGCATTCCCAGTTACAGTTCAGCTCCAAGCATCTCGCATGAGTCTGGGTGGTCCCTACAGCTCCATCAGCTCTGCCGCTGTCTTCTCCAGTCAGGCCCCCTCACTGCCCACCTAGTGGCTCTCTCCCTGACTTTCAGACCTCCCGGTGGATCTCCTCTCTCACTCCAGACCTCATGGCTGTTCTCTCTGTTATTTTCAGACCTCCTGGAGGACCTCCTTTTTTTCAGACCGCCCTAATTTAAATGCTTGGCCCAGAACTTCCTGTGTAACCTCATATCCTGCACTTCCTATGGTGTGTTAGTGTACACCATTTTTGCCACTTTCCCAGTATCTTTTACCTTCTTTTGGCTGCCATCTTTAGCCAGGGCAAAAATTCCCAGCGATGCATGGGTTTCCAGGGTGGGCATTCACCCCCTGCCTCTTGTGCAGGTGCAGTATGAACTCCCTCTCCCCCCCAGCTATGTCACAAGCCACTGAACATTTTCACCATCATGAACACAATTCGCCATGGTTGGCAGCCCTCTTCTGTTCAGGAAGCCATGGTTATTAACTTGCCATTGTTATGTGATGTATCTTAAACATTATACCATCCACTCTTCCCTTCCCCCAGTTGAGGGCTGTGGGCTTTGTGCTCTACACCCTGTTACAAGAATACTGGATGCTACCCTGTCTTCCCCACTGGGTTATTATAAGGATCAAATGGGGGCACTGTGAGAGAAAACATTCTGTAAATGAAAAAAACATTGACTAATCTGTCTTTAAATGTTTTCAATACTCATAAGTGAAAATATTGAATGGGTATCTCTCAAATCTTATTTTGATCTTTAAAATTTGGAGAGCCTCTGGGACGAGGGTACAGTCCCTATAGACTTCAACGTCTACATGAAACCATTCAGCAACTGGGACGTGAGAAATTTAACCACCCATAAAAGTGACTATTTTCAGAAATTAGGCCAAACATTTCACTTCTGTAAAACTGATGTGTGAATTGTGTTGCCTAAGGTGTCCTTTGTCAAGCCTTAGAGATGCAAGGTGCCAAATTTGTCTGAAATAGTTCCTAAAAGACAGAGATCTGCATGCAATAATAGAAAACATTTTTGGTGGAGATAGCAGTAGGTGGGAGCCTTCAGGGAAAGCTCTTTGAGAGATTTCAGGAGACCGTAATATATTTTCAGTTTCAGGTTAACAGAAGCCAATTTAATCTCACCTAAGGAAAGATGAGGACTTTATTTGAAAGAAACAGGGTTGTCTCTTAGAACTCAAGGGCAATAATGCAACCAAACCTCAGGAAATGACTGGAAGCATAAATGTAAAAGCCATGTGACTTCTCTGGGTTCTTTTTCAGTCTCTCTGTGTGTTTGTTTCTTGCCTCGCGTGCTTTCTTTTTCTGTGGAGTGAGTCTCTACGGCCCCAGTCTATGATGGTGAAAGATGGTCATGCTTTACCTCCAAATTTCTATGTTAGAGGCCTCAAGTAACCTGATTCTTTGTTTTAATTGCAGATGTCCAGGGATGGAACTCTATGTATCAGATGTCTACTCTGGTTCAATCAAAGTCAATCAGTGATTTCAAAGATATGCCAAGGAGGCATTTCGGTGAGTTAGAGGGGATGTAGTTCCCTGAGAAATTAGGTGGGGGCATAACTTCATGTAAGGGGCAGATACTCCAGAAGATGTCAATTACAGGGCTCCAATAAAAAGACGCCCTTCTTGCTTAACAGTTTATGGCTGTAGTGTTTGGTTATAAAGCTTGGGTTAGGGAAATAGGGTGGTCCTGGCCATGTCACCTCCAAGAGTTTTATCTCAGAGATGTTGAGCTTTCTTATGCCCTTCATCCTGGCCCTGTGTTCACACGGCCTTTGTCCTCCCTAGTGTGGAAATGGTGACTAATGAATGTTCTGTTAAGTGTCAGTAAATGGTTAATATGCTCCTTCAAAAAAAAAGTGTACATTGCCAATTTCCCCCCCTAGATATAGTGAAAATCTTTCTAGTGAAGTGAGTTCACAGATCATTCCACCTTCTGTAAATTCTTATTCTTTCATAAGTACGTTAGAAATCTTTGGAATAAAAAGGAATATTTGTTCTTTCATGCATTCCTCCCCTCTCCCCCTATCACACTGCTGGTCATATGACAGCTGTCCCACAAGTATTTGCTAAAGTGGCTTCTCTGATATGAGGCCAAGATGGACCATAAGAAAGACTTGTGTGGTTGGGAGTGAGGTGGGGGAGAACCCATAATATAAGTTGGAAAGGAGCTTAGCCTCTTAAACCTAATGTGGCAGGCTGGGTAATGACCCTCCTGTAGGTCCATGTCTCCATCTTTTGGAACCTGCAAATGTTACCTTATATGGTGAAAGCGCAATTAAATTAAGGATTTTGAGACGGGAGAGTATCTTGGATTATCTGTGCGGGCCCAAGGCAGCCGTCATGCTTCTCATGAGAGGAGAAGGCAGTATGATGACAGAAGCGGGGTTGGTGTCGTGTGGTTTGGAGATGGAGCAAGGAGCAATAAGCCAAGGAGAGCAGGCAGGTGTGGGCATGCCGCTTATGTCTCACACGACGGGAGTGCGCGGATGGCGGCAGGTCAGTGTGAGACAGACCGCACCTCCTCCAGTCTGAGGCTCGTTATGAGGGGTCCCAGACAGAGGAGGCCTGTGTCCTACGCGTGACTCCAAACTACATGACCTCAGTGTGTGCGTGCAGAAAGAAAGGTCAAGAAGCAGTCACAGGACCAGAAGCCGTAAAGGGAATCAAGAGGGAGTTACAATCTATTCCCAAAACAATGCACATTCCTTCTGGCCAGGGGCCGTCTGACCAACCCTCAGTCATGGGAGATGGCAGAGGCAAGGAGACAGACTCTCCCTTCCAAACCTCCGGAAGGAAGCAGCCCTGCTAACACCTTGACTTTAGCCAAGTGAAACAAATACCACGAGAGCTCCCCAAGTGAAAGTCACAGGCCAAACCAGTAAGCATGGCTGTTTCAGCTGGCCGGCAGAATATTCTGAGAAGGAAAAGAAATAAGCTTATATTTAATAAGTGGTATGCTTCACATAAGAAAAAAAAAAAGATGGAATTTCTGGTTTATCTGAAAAAATTACAAAAAAAAAAACCACATAGAACCCAGAGATCTAGAAATACGGGCTCTGCATCCCTGGGTGGCAACCATGCCCCAAGTCTGTGTGGCAGCTCCTCCCGTTCCTGGGATTCGTACCTGTTAACTGCAGTCCCCTCCGCTCCCCGTTGCATCTCTAACTGAGGCTGAATTATCAAGGTAAGAGTGCAGTTGGTTCTTCTTTAGTCGAGAACTGTACGGCTGTACTCATGTCTGTAGATAGGCTGAGAGGGCTGCGTATTTTAAGAACATAGTTGTGATAAATGTACCATCCTAAGATGCTAACAAAAGGGAAAATGCGGTACGGGTACTATTGTCACCATTTTTGGGTAAATCTTAAACTATTCTAAAAATAAAATATTACTGAATGAAATCAAGCACACTTCTTTATGAAAGTGGACAGCATTATTGTGTATTAAACATGAAACCAAAGTGCTTCTCTATTCGAAGAATATTCCTGAGTCTGTTTCGCTCATTGCTTTACTCCCTGGGTCTCTGCGAACATGAGTTTGTGACCTCCGGAAAAGTTCATGTCCCCGACGAGGATCCTGAGACCCAGAGAGAGAAACGACCCTGCCTAGGATCAGAGAGCGAGTCGGGGGAGGCTGTGAGCGGCACCCAGGCTGCCCGCTTTATTTCTAGCCACTCTCTTTTCTTTCCTGCTGCTGTGGAAAGTAATGGCATAGGGAGACTATGATAAGGTCAACATTCTGGAATGCAGTGGGCATCTTACCTTTCTGGAATCCTCTACTGGAGGAGAGAAGCAGCACCAGACTCAGAGCAGCCCGCTTGCGTGCCTTTTGCTTTTTTTTTTTTTTAAACTTTCCTCATTTATATTTCATATCTGGTGCGTAGGGAAAACATTTGACATTTGTCCAAATACCAAATGTACTTTGGATTTCATCACTTACATATTAGCAAACTCTAGCTGCGCATAAGAATATTTCCTCTGAAAAGCAGGAACCTCAGGGTTTGAGAAGGTGGGAGCCGAGGGCTCGTGATCAGAGCAGAGTGGTTGTGACTGGGCTCAGGTCTTTGCTGCTGCCGTCAGGTCAAAGCTAGACCGGGCACCCGGTGTGGGCCCCTGGCCTTCGGGAGGCGAAGAGTGAGGGATTAAGTAGGTTTCAGAGGTTATGGTTACTTCCAGAACACTGTGCGTTCACAGCCTTGAGTCCAAGGAGCCTTTGGTGTGGCCGGCTCAGAGCGCTCCAGAAAGTCAAGGTCAGGCATTGGAAGGCTAAACAGGCTCAGAAATGGGCTGGCTGCTGGCTGGCTTCCTCTCGCCTTCTCTCTTCAAGGGTATTTCCATGCTAATAGCTTTTTCTGGGGTCTGCTGTGAGGGTGAGGGTTACTGAGAGATGTAGCTTTTCTAACTTTTCCAGTGGTTGAAACTCTGGAGGTATGAGGGGAGAAAGGGAAGGGGAAGAAATGAATGAAGATGGTAGCTGCAGTTTTATCAAGTGCTCCCTATGTATTGTATTACATAGACAAGCAAAATGTTTCTGTGTCATGAGAATCCACCTCAGTCTGGTTAATTCATTGCATTATTCTTCGGTCCTCTCTAAGCATGAATGCAAGACCCCTGGACATTTTCATTTTGCGGATGGGGATTCTGAGGCCCGGAGATCTCAAGTAACTTTGCCGAAGTTCACAGAGCTGGTCAGGAAGAAGCTGTGAGCAGAACCCAAGCCTCCCGACTTCCTTCTAGCCCAGTGCTCTCTTTTCTTTCGTGTGCTGAGGGAGGTGATGGCAATAGGGAGGGTATAACATCGAGGTCAATAATCTGGAAGTCACACTTACACCAGTATAGTCAGGATGCTGTAATGGCTCTCGGCAAAAACTCTGGCGCTGTTGGCCAGGGTTTACATCTGAACTCCACCACTTCATAGTCGTGTGACTTGTGCAGATTATTTAACCTCTCTCAACCTGTTTCTTCTATAAAATGAAGAGAGTAACAGTACCCACTTCAAAGGGTTACATGGGTAATACGTGAGTTAATAAATAGCACACAACTCAGAGTAGCTGCCACATGATATTAGCTCCCACTGTGACATAGTTATAAATATTATCCCTATTTTGAAAATTGGGACGCAAGCCCAGAGAGGTTACATAGTTTAACAAACAGTACACAGAAAAGAGCCATGCTGGGGCTAGGCTCAGATCTCTGCTGTAAATCTTCTATTGTATCATTTAACTCGATTTTCTCAGACCAGTGTTCCTTGGCTACTTCTCCGGGTAGCTCGTGGTATGTGAATAGAATTTCTTAGTTCATGTGGGCAAAATATTGCTTTTTCTATAGGTCCTAGATCTTTCACCTCTTCCTTTTAAGTTCTTACCCTGAATATTTTTTCCTGTTATTTTATGTGAAAACAAATGTAAGGAGTAAACGATATAAAATCCAAACTCGATAAGCTGACTAAATTATGTTGGTAGGTAGTAACACTGAGTGCAGGAAAGAACGCTTATCTTTGAAAAGGGCAAAATGCTTTGCCTTAAATGGTTTCAAACTTCATTAAGTAAAAGTACCTGAAGTTCACTTGGAAAGGAATGATATTTGACCACAGGCTTAATGCACAGCGCTGAGAGAGCGGTCAGACCGTGCCCTGCTTGGGGCATTTAGACATGGCCATTAGAGCCTAGGACAGTTCAGGCACTGGGCCCAGTGCTCAGGACATAACTTTAACAATTTGTTGTCTTCAAAGACCTTCCATTTGAATCTGTTGTCCACAAGTTACTTAATGTCTTCAGTTTGGGTTCATTCTGCCCTTTATGAATTCCCACACTTTATATAAGCCCTGAACACACAGCAGAATATTGATCAAGATGGTGGAAGTGCCTGTCTGGACACTGGATTATTCAAAGAACATTTGAGTGAACTGGTAATCTTTACCCTGGAAACAACATAGTTGCTCCCCTTACTTGAATGGTGTTCAGGCAGAAAAGAAATTAGTCTTGTTTTAAATGATAAGATGAAACTGGATGGCAATTGCAGAGGAAAGATTCTCAGTTCAGTCCGAATCGATTAAATTAGACCACTAATGGTACTTGCTAAGTGCCAAGGGTTTACCCAGCAGTGAGTGAGGCAGACAGGATCCTTGAGCCCTTGGAGCCGTAACACACTATTTTGATAACCAGAACTGCAGCCTAGCTTTGGCCTAAAGACGTTGTAGAGAATACAGATGTATGTGATAGGCTACACTTTACAGATTGCCATATCTGAGTGAGCTAGCTTGGTTGGCAAAGTGTTTTCATGGCATGTTGAGAGATATTCCAAAGAGGGGCTAACCGTAAGGACTACAGGCTTCCAATTCTGATTCTGTTGTGACCTATGTGACCTCAGGCCGCATTGTTAATATCTGGCAAATGGAAACATTAAACTAGATGGCCTTTAGTCCTCTCTTTACTCCATAGTTCTCTTCACCTTTCATTCTGTCCGTATATCTTTGTATAGTCAAAAAATAATCAACATCTCTGTTCTTGAAGAACAGGCAGATTTTTATGAGAGGCCCACTCATTTAATATGTGCTCAATTTAAGTATTTCAATTGGATGAAAAGAAGTCGTTTGGAAAGAATAGTCTTTTTTTAGGAATTTATTTTTAATTTTTTTCCCCAAGCTTTACTGAAATATAATTGATCTACAACAGTGTGTGAGTTTAATGTGTACCATGGGATGATTTGATATATAGCGAAATGACCACCACAATTGGGTTAGTCAGCACATCCATTGTCTCACGTAGTTACCTTTTTATTCATTTCTTTTTGTGGTGATAGATCTGTCTCAGCAACTTTCCAGTATAAAATACAATATTATTAACTATAGCAACCATGCTATGCATTAGATCCCAAGACTTATTAATCTTATAAATGGTATCATTTGATGACTTACACTCATTTCCCTCCCCGATCCTGCCACTGGCAACCACCAGTTTATTCTGGTTTTGTGAGTTTGTTGTTTTTAGATCCCACACAGAAGTGAGATTACACAGCCTTTGTTATTCTCTGTTTGACCCTCCCTCTTCCGGGAGAGCCGGGATCAGTGGGGTCTGACACTCCCCTAGCCCGCACAGGCCCGCAGCCCGGGCCTGTTGCACACACAGACTTTTTGGATATCTTTGTCCTTCAGATCAAGGGTAGGCAGCCCAAAGTGTCCGTTGCTCTTTATTCTTTTATTTCACTGAAGGAGCAGTGGCCGGGCCCCAGGCCTTGCACAGTGCAGTCAGTGCTATCTTTTTCACACGTGTCACAGTGACATTCAGTGGCTCCGGGGTATGTGTACACGGAGTCTGTATGGTGAGCACAGCCAGGCACTCTCACCGTCTCGTACACCAGCTCCTGGAAGGTTCGTGTTTCTGGATGTTGCGCCTGGCTGGGTCCTTGTACCCTAGGTGCTGAGGGGGCTGGGAAGGAGAGTTAGGTTATAATATTCTGGAATTTTCTGTTTGGGTTAGTCAAAATAAGGAATTTAATACTGCTTGCTCTAGTGTTTATTCTCTGAAGACCAGCTTTTGGGATCCTTAAGCACAGGAACTTGACCTCATCAAGGAACTCGTACGTTATACCACTTTTCTGAACTGTCCTGGAAGTGTTATAGAAAATATAACTGAGTAACCACATATTTAATATTTCTAAAACTCTGTAAAACTTTGAATTTATATGGCATGAAAAAATGTGAAAATAAAGGAATAAAGAAGATATGACTTTTGGAATTTTAGGATTTTTTTTGTACTTACTAATCTGAAGTTATATTAAAAATCCTAAAACACTTGGATTTAATTGTCCAGAAAAATATTTCCAAGTACTCTTTTCTAAGTACCTTTAAAAGAGGAGTAATAGTTCTAAGCTAAATTATTGATATTTTATCTAAAATGTTTGGGAAGTGTCACATTGGATTCTGGATATTCTGTTGCTTTTTAGGTTCTTTCTTACCACTGATTTAAATTCTGTATATTTGTAGGGTCTTAATCCAAAAGTACATGACTCAGTTTCGTTATTAGTTCATTTAGTTCAGGTCAGTTTTTTTTCACCCTTCAACGTGCCCATTCAGAAAGTAATTGGCTTTAATGAAGAAAAGGGGCTTTTGACAATTCGTTTCCCTAAGTGCAGTAAGGTGGGTTCCATTGATCAGATTCATTTAATATCAAATAGAACATATTCATTAAAATGCAGCCACTATAAATTTCAGTTTATTGAACACCTGCACAGACAAGTGACATAGAGAAATGGCAAAGAAGAAACAATTTCCCCTTTAACTGGCCTGTTGTGAAGAAACGTGAAGAATGTAGACAGTGGTTGAATGCCTCTATCTTGATGTTCTCAACAGCATAAGGGTGGGAGTGGATGTACTGATTCATTTTGGTTCTAGTCTATAGGTATTGATTGTTCTCAGGGTGCTTGTTGGCATTTGTATTAAAGGGGGGCCAATAAAATTAATTTGGCTGCTTACATTTATACTTAGCTTTAAAATGAATTTTGGTACTATTCCTATTGCAGAGGTATGCCTTTTATTAGTGCATTTGGCTTTTTGAGACTTGACAGTATTCCATGATTAAATATAGATATGTACTCATGTTTATTCCTCAATAGGTAAAGCTAGCGGAAAAATACTCTTCAAGTGCAGAGCTGGCACATCACTGAAGCATTCACTTACATCAATCTGAGCTGTCCCGAATTTTTTTTACGTAAATTAAATCCAAACCAAACATCTTGCTATCTTGGTAATTAACCTCAATCGCAACACAGGCAATATTGGCTAGTTTTAATGATGAGTTAGATTTTAATAAACAAAATTTTATACATGAGAATTAACTTTTTGATTTTGGGAGTTAACCTAAATGTGATAATACACTTGATTACTAGAAGAATATTTCAAAGACCATGCTAATTGGTCTATAAACTTAGTTACTTATCCCTGTTTGTAATAGACACATAAATTTTGAGAAACCAAATTAGCATACCAGAACCCCCTACAAAACAATAAGGAAAAAGTTTTCATTGAGAGTCGCAGTTTGATTTTTAGATCCTGAAAATCAGTAATTTCAAAAATAACTGTGCCCATTGGCTAAATGTAGGAGTGGAGATCCGTAGTCTACTGGCTTGGCTGAGGAATACCACAGACAGAGGCTAGTCTCAGGTTCACCGTTTACCCAAAATCACGTGTACCTAATACTTGGCAGATTTGTTGGGTATGAAAATGTTCTAGGGCTCAACTGATGTTTAAGGCAAAGAGGTATTTGAATAGATAGAATGATCAAATCATGTTAAAACTGTCTAAACACAATATATTGGGTGGAAACAACTCTAAGACAATCATTCAGAATTAAATGTAATAGCATATTTACTCCTTTACCTTGTCATTTTAAACATGACTATAGCTTTTTCTTTTGTATGTTTAACTTGGTGAACTCAGAATCCCCTCCAAGTGTTCCTTTTGGTTATGTTGAGAATGGTGGGCCAGAAAGATGAATAATACACACTCATCAAAGAATGGGTTGGAATTTCATGATCGATACCACCGGCCTTATCACTTCTTCTTTAAGCCCCTCCTCACTAGCCTCCCTAATCCCAACCTCAGGAACTGATTTAGCAACAGATCACTGTTCTTTCTTTAGTTTCTCCTCATACCTACCATGGAGTGAAAATCTCCGAAGACTCTTCATTCTTCCTGACCCACATCAGGTGTGAGTCTCTTTGTAACTCCAGCAAAACCAGGAGAGTGATGTCAAAGAGAACTTTTACCATCCTCGCCTCTGACTCGGCCGAGTCCAGCCATGCTCCTACTGTATCGTGGTGATATGTTTCCTTGTCTGTCTCTGTGGTGGATTACAACATTTCTGAAGGCAGGGGCTTATGCTTACTCCTACATTGTTTCTTGGCATCTAGCAAAGGCTGCACAGAGTAGGCACACGATAAACATTCATTAATATGTGGAAGTGAGACTGTAAGTATTTAATAAGCCATTAAAGGTGGACCTATATGGGCAAATAAGTATATATTTAAAGCCTGGGGAGGAACATATAATTAAATTTTATAGATTATTTATTAGTCAAATAATACCAGCTAATTTCTGAAAAAATACATAGTTCCTTCCAGTTTCTTGAGGCAGTATCAAATATTGTTATATAATTACAGTTAATTTTCTAATTTTTATATGAATTTTAAAATTCAGTTATATTGGTTTTAATATACCCTTCTAACTTCTTACAATGGAAGCTTAGGTATGTATTTTAACACCTGTCTTCTTTTTTTAATACAAGCATTGAAAGCTACAAATTTCCCTGTGTTTCACTTTAGATTCATCCCAAATCTTAATGCATGCTGAGTTGTCATTATAATTCAGTTAAAGATATTTTCTAATTACTCTCTTGCTTTCCTCTTCGATCCATGGGTCATTTGAAAGCATGTTGCTTAAGTTTCGAATTTGGGGAATTTTCAAGATATTTTTCTTATTGATTATTTAATTCCATTTTGTTTAGAAAACACACTTCATATAATTTCTGTCATTTAAAAAAATTATGATGTATTTATAGCCCAGCCTATGGATTATTTTGTTGAACATTTGTATGCTTTTATAAAGAATGTTCATTCTGCTATTTTGGGGTGGCATTTTCTATAGGTGTGGTTTAACTTGACTTACAGTGTTGTTTGACTTTGCTATATATCTTCTCATTTTATGTCTGCTTGTTTTATTAATGACCAAGAGAGACATGTTGAAATCTCCAACTAAACTTTATTTCTTTAAGTTTATCAGTTTTTGCTTCATGCATTTTGAAGCTCTGTTATTATATACATATGCACATTTTAGATTTTTACATATTTAATTTTTAAAAAAATTTTCAAGTTCAGTTAACATTCAATATTATATTAGTTCCAGGTATACAGCATAGTTAGACATTTATATACCTTACGAAGAGATTCCCTGATTAGTCTAGTACCCACCTGGCACCATGCATGGTTATTACAATATTTGACTGCGTTCCCTATGCTGTACCTTATATCCTCATCACTATTTTGTAACTGCCAATTTGTACTTCTTAATCCCTTCACCCTTTTTAACCATCTGCTGGAAATAAACTCACCCTATATGGTCAATTAACCTATGACAAAGGAGGCAAGAACATACAATGAGGTAAAGATAGTCTCTTCATTAAATGGTGTTGGGAAAGCTTGACAGATACTTGCAAAAAAAATGAAACTAGACCAGTTTCTTACACCATGTACAGGAGTAAATTCAAAATGGATTATAGATTTAAATGTAAGACCTGAAACCATAAAAATCCTAGAAGAAAACATAGGCAGCAAACTCTTTGACATTGCTCTTATACATTTTTGTGGGTATATCTCTCCCAGCGAGGGAAACGAAAGAAAAAAAAAACAAATGAGACCACATCAAACTAAAAAGTTTTTGTACAGCAAAGGAAACCATCAAGAAAACAAAAAGACAACTTACCAAATGGGAGGTACCAGTAAAGGTTGGTACCAGGGTGTTTAACCAGGTGGGTGAGCTCAGGAGCTGCTAGAAACTATGCCTGCCTGGACCACATGACCCAATGGAAAGGCACAGATTTTTGAAACTCAAATATTAGTTCGGTCGAGTTGCCATAACAAGCTCCCACAAAACAGGTGACCTAAATTATAGACATTTATCATGTCATAGTTCTGGAGTCTAGAAGTCCAAAATCAGGGTGTCCACCGGGGTGGTTCCTTCTGAGAGCTGTAAGCTAGAATCTGTTTTATGCTTCTTGCCTAGCTTCTGGTGTTTTACTGGCCATCTTTTGAGTTCCTTGGCTTGCCTGCCTTCACATAGCATTCTTTCCGTGTGCATATCTGTGTTTAAATGTTCCATTTAAACTAGGACACCAGTCATACTGGATTCAGGGCCCACCCTGCTCCCATGAAATCTCATCTGAACTCCACTGAATTACATATACAATAACTCTGTTATGGAATAAGGTCACATTCCGAGGTACTGGCAGTTAGGACTTCGATATACAAATTTCAGGGGGATACAATTCAACATGCAACACCAACAAATTTGAGTTTGAATCCTGTCTGTTTCTCTTACTGACTTGGCATGTTTTCACATCTGAAATGGGGATAATATTGCTTAATTGGCAAGGAAGTTGTAAAGATTAAATGAGATGTTGACAAAGCACTTAGCTCAAACTTGACACATGAAAAACATTCAATGCGTGGTGGCTCTTACTGTTCTGAGCCAAATGCCCATTGATTGATTGAATACATTGTGCTCCTTCTGAATATAATTGAGAAATACAGTAGGTCCATTTTTCATTTGAGCCACTCGTCCATTAGAAAGAGATCTGACTCTCTGTGAAATGTTTGCCGGTTTTCCTCTCAAATTGGTTTTTGGGGAGGCAGAAAAATAACTACCGAATTACAAGTGCTTAAATAATTAAGCCAAAGTAAAAGAAAGTTGATAATAAACACTTTTCTGTGATTATAATTGTAGAACAATATCTCCTAGGTAGGTAAACCTGGAGGCTTTATTGATTTAACTGAAACCTAATCAACTAACAACTCAGATATACTGCGGAAAGCACTACTCCTGAGAGCTATTGTAATTAGCAGCTGCCCCCATTCTGGGCAGCGGTGCTGCCACCCTGATTGCACTGGTCAAGTAATTTTTCAGTCGAATACGCATCCCAGAGGACATCATTTCCCTTATTGCAGCTCCCTTCGTTTTGCTGGCCACAGCAAATTAACCCTAGCTTTTCCTCTCAAAATGGTCAAGGGTTCAACCCGATCCCCGCTTCTCTTTGGACGTGAAAGGCATACAGTTAGACATGCAGAGTTCGAAAGGGAGATCTGATCATCCTAACTGCTTCTGTGTGGCCCAGTGTGGCCTTCAGTTACTTGGACCTGCTTCTGTTCTTTCTCCTTAGAGTGACCGAGACTGGTTTTTTGCTTGTTTGTTTGTTTGTTCACTTATTGCTTCCATGATTTCCCGGATGGACTCTCTGTCATGAACAATGAAAAGAATGCCTTTTCCCAGTCCTGGGCTCCACACGGAAGGGTTTTTCCTAAGCACAACCCTAGCCTCTTTCAAAATATTTACTGCTCTGTCCTTGGGAGCACAGAGGGTTTTACTTGATTGTAAACTTGGGGAAAAGCCCTGGGTTCGCTCGGCTCTTCCTTCTCTTAGTCACGGACTTGCCTACAGAGAACATTCTTCCACTGCGCTCCGTCCTGTGTAGGGGAAGGCCAACCTCTCTGCCTCCTGGGCGTCTGCTTAATTTGGGGGAGGAGTTGGCGGGTTGACATTGCTTCTCACACCGCGCTGGGTCAACTTAGCCTCTATCACTAATAATGGGGGTATCTGGAATTCCTTCTGACATACTCTCGGTTTTATTTCTCAAGATTCTGGGGACTCGGAAGGGATGTGGAGTGCTATTTATTTGAGCCCTGTATAGACAATGTCGGCCGGCCTCTGAGAGTCATCACCAGAGCTGGTCTCTTAGCTGAGTGGAGATCTCTGATCAGGAATTTTTATGTATCTCCAGTTATAATTTCAACAAGGGATTAACTAATGTCTACTCAGAAGGGCCAAGTCGAACAAGATAGTTGAATATTAGATACTCAAGGACCCTAGAGAAAGCAGGAGAAAGAAGTAATATTTACTGAGCAACCATTTATGAAGTACCAGCTCCTGTGGCGAGCGCATTATTCACATAATTTCATTTAATATTGAAAAGGATGTGGAACCTGGTCAAAAATCAGAAGGGATATCATTTTGCCTTGGTAAGTCTTTCTGGTTTATGAGAAGGGGTGGAAAGTTAATCCTTTGTCGTTAAATGTAGCCTCCTACAGAGTATGAGTACTTTGAGTTCCCCATCTCTAAGCACAGAACCATGGTGCTTTTATTGTTTCTTAAAGGAATGACTCTTCTAATACGAATCCTGAAATTAGCCACCTGAGCATCTGATGGTGGAGAGATGAGAGGAATGTCAGAGGCAATGAAGTCCTGGAACTGGATCTTTCTACAGAGGAGAAACAGGCCCAGAGAGGTCAAGGGACTTGCCCAAGAATGCACTGCTATTCAGGGTGGGGAGCGCTGGGGTAAGTAGTGCGGCCTCTGAGCCTGGGCGGGTGTCGGCTCTGCTCTGGCTTGCTGTCCTCTTCCAGGCAGTATTGACAGCAATCAACCTCTCCCACCACTTACTCCGTTTTAAGGCTACCCTCAGCTTTTGAATGGGAAAACAGGCAGAAGCCAAGAGCATTACTCTAAGGTGAGCCCTTCGCTAAGTAGCTATTTACTTCTCAGTAGCTTATGCCATTCTTACCATCCCTAAGAGTTAGCATCTACTCCCTTTCCTTTATGATGCCAGGCAGCCACGAAACTTCCTGATGGCAGCTACGACTGGTCTTTTGGACAAGACAGATAGCATTTCGGCAGAATTATGTTCGGTAGCATCGATCACTATGACAGGATATATGATAATAATTGGGATGCTCACCATGTGCCCCGTTGCACTTTTAAGTTGTTCACTGAGATTTACATTTTTCCTATTACCCTGTCTTGTTGGCAGTTTGTTGAAATTCTCCTTGGTGTAATCATTCCTTAAGTGCTTTGCATCTGGTATGCTTAAGGAAATTAGTAAGTGTATGTAGTTGCTGACTTACTTATTTTGGAATGATGTGAGAATCATTTGGGATTAAGGCCCAGTTCAGATGTCCCCTTCTTTGGGGTGTATTGGAAAACTGTTCTTGATACTCCCAGACTGGACCAGGGATCCGCCTTTGGGCACCTCTGTACTTCCTTGCAGTTCTCTCTATCAGAGCCCTTATCACCCTACGCTGTTACTGTTCATTTATGAATTTTTTTGTTGTTGTTGAAAGGTTCCTTTAATGCAGGTTGTTAGAGTCCGATGGGTCAGGGCTCAAGTCCTGGCTCTACCACTTACCAGCAGTGCTTTTGTGGAAAAAGTTGCTGTCTAAATCTCAGCTAGAGATTTAGATGGGTACAGTAATATCCCTCGTAAAGGGGCTTTGCATAACAATAAAGATGTGTGTCAAATACACAGCATAAAGTTGAACAAAGGAAGCATTTGGTAAATGTGAGCTAGCATTTACTTTTATTTCATTTATTATCCCAAGATATGGTACAATACCTGTCACATGATATGTGCTAACAACAAATGAATGTTGAATAAAAAAATGACCTTCAAAAATTTAAGTGTTGCTTAAATGCTTCTGCTCTGATGTTATTTCCTATCTGATACTTGATACTTTAGCTGTATTTAGTTTTCTCAGTCTCTTTCCTCTCGGAGCTTCTAGTCCAGGAGACATTGATTATATCCTTGCCAAATTAAGAGATAGATGTGAAATAAGTGTTACAGGTGAAATACTTGGTCTGGCTTCTTTCTCAACCTGTCTGTCCTGTAGCTCCAGAAGATGTTGGGTGCCTTTCACAAAGTCAGCTGAACCGTCTTCTATAGATGTTTCATAAAAACACCAGGCTACAACCAACGGGGATTAGAACTAGTGCCAGAGCCCATCCCGGAATCTCGTTGGGTAAACTGACCCTTCCGAGAGCTGACTGGGACAGGTCTGATAGGCTCCAGTACACAGTGAAATCACTGTACTGGTTGTTAAAATACCTTTTCCCCCCCTGGGCTAAATAGTTCTCCCCTTTGTCCCCTAAATAATTCCCTACACGGGCAACCTTAGATCCTCTCCAGAACCTCCTCTCCATGGTACAGCAACTGAAGCGTTAATGCCTGGCATGGCCAAGGGCCTCCAGGACAGTACCTATTCTTATGGCTTGGTGCCTGTTTGCCAACTACTTAGTATTTTGAGTATCACCCCTTTGCAGGGGTAACCAGTCTGCTCCCTAGTTCCTTGGTTCTGCAGGTTTCTTGTTCTTTCCCAGCCTGCCAAAGTGCTGTCTCAGTCCCGCCAGCCACAGGTCTGGGACCTGGGACCAGCCTTTCCTGCTTTACTCAAGCCCCTCCAGCCCTCCTCTGTCCGACCTGCTCCTCGCGCCCTCCACAGGTGGCATATCATCGATGACTGAGTCTCCTCCTTTGATCCAGGCTCTTCTTAAACGCCATGCTAATGTGTAGCCTTGGCCTTTAATTGTGGACCCTCCCCTTGAAGCAAATTTGCCGGGAATCCTATACAGACAGGACACATCCTGTATTTAATGATTTTGACTTGTATCCAATGTTGACTTTGTTAGGACATACTATGTGTCCTTATTTCACCCTTTTTTTCTTCCCCCAAAAGATTGCAAAAATATGACCCAACTGTTCCCAAATTTAACTGGGTATCCTGTTTCCTTTCCCCCCAAACCTGACCAACTTACCTTTCTACCCTGAGGACCACAATTTTACCCTCACTTTTTTTGTGTTCTCATTAGTTTCTGTTGGTTTTTTCTCTCTCTAAGCTAAAGTTTGTCCCCTGCATCTACAATGCTGTCCGACCTACAGGCTAGGTGGTCTGTACCCCTTCCCTGCTAATTAGGACACAACCAATATTCATTGAATGAATGAATGAATGAATGAATGAATGAATGAAGAGATTAATGAAAAGGAAGAGCTCTGTAAGATCTCTTTCTTTTTAGGATCCCATCCAGAATAAAGCAGGTCCTTTGAGTCTGAAAAGCAAGTAGCTCTAATGGAAACTAAACCCTCTTCTGAGGAAGCCACGCTGCTCTACACTGCGGCTGCTCTCTATATTTAATTACCTTTAGTTTGTCCCTTAGCAATTAGTAAAGTGCCTGTCTGTCTCAGATGTGAGAAGGAGAATCAAGAGAAGATGTTTTTGTGCACACTTGAGCCAAAGTGTTAAAGGAACAGTGGCACACTTGGTGGGGGGTGGTTGGGGAAGAGTAGAGGTGGAAAGTAATTAATATTTATCGAGCAATCATAATGTACTTTTTTAGACGTGATCCCATTTTATCCTCACAGTAACCCTGCACAGGAGACTCTAGATAGAGAGGCATGTTTAGCCAGGCTACATAACTTACTCAGGTGCTAGAGTCGGTAAACAGCAGAGCTTGAATTTAAACCTAGGTCTTTCCACACAGTGCCATTCTGCCTGCCATTGCTGGAAGCATCACGGTGGTGTCATGTGACAGAGAACTCAGGGGCAAGTAGCACTCTAAGACAGAGCCTGGCCCAGTCATTTCTCTCTCTCTCCCTTTTGCTCTCTTTCTCTCCTTTCTGCCTTCAATTCATTCTAGAACAGTTTTGGCGTCCTCCTAGATTTTCAGGATACCGATAAACTGATGAATAAGATAAACATAGTCCCTGACAGCTATATTCTCGGGTAACTATAGAGATTGAAAAAGTAATTTCAAGCATGATGCAATTACCGAATGTTATTTTAGAAGCATATCTAAGGAGAAAGCGGAAGATGGCAGTTGTTAGAGGGGTAGGGGGTCAGCAAAGGCCCCATGAAGATAGCAATAAGTGGGGTGAAATGTGAGGGATAAGAATAATTCAGTTACACCAAGAGCTGGGCAACAGTTTCAGGCAGAGGAACTGCCGGAGGACAAAGATGTGACGCATTCAAGCAAGTGTAATAAGATTGGCTTATCCTTCCACAGAAAGAGCTGGAGGAGCCTAGTTTTATTTCATTAGGGGAGGCAGCCTGTTACAGCTGGGAGAGGTCATGAGTCCTGAGTGCTCCGGAAAGCTTATCATGTGGAGAGACTTTTGGAGAGAGAATGGGGCAGTCACACAGGGTGATTGCAAGTGGTTGAAGGAGGTAGAGGCTGAAAGTAGGGATAATGGCAAGAGCAAATGAAGGACAAGGAAGGGACGTTGAAGTTGACTCATTTCATAGAGAAAATCTCCAGATGCAGTGGCAGCTCTGACTCCACTTGTTTTGAAATTGCGTTTGGAATGAGGAGACAGTAAAGTTGTAAAAAGCCACTCTGCACAGGCAGATAATCTACCGAGTGGCAGTCGGGATTGTGATCAAATCCAATCTCCCCAGTTCTCCTGCAATTAAACTGTTTTCCAAAAATGTAGATAGGTAGGCCGATTGGAGTATAGGCTCTAAAATAACCAAATGCTTCCTCCCAATGTTTAAAATCCAAGCAGGTCCTCCATCATGGAACACTTTCTGTATTAAATATTAACTGAAATAATTTCATTTTGCAGATTTAATACTTAAAATATCGATTTAGATGATGGATCGTGGACTTTAAAGCTGGTAGAAACGTTAAACACATCTCTTCCTCCACTCCCTGCACTTACAGGTGAGGGCGCTGGAGTCTGGGGAGGGTGAGTGCCCAGCTTCACAAAGCCAGGTTATGGGCACTAAATCAGGTTATTGCATTTTTCCATATAAGAGAAAAGAAAATTAGGTTGACAGTGAGTTTCAGCTGTAAGTGAGCTGTTCACTCACGGTATATAGAACTTTTCCCGGTACTTTGTCCCTTGACAAATATTTATTGTTCTGGCTTTTACCTCTAATGAAATTGCTGTCCCAAAGTGGTTGTTGCCCTTAGAAATCTGGATGGCATCTCATTAAAAGTGGGGAGGGGGGAGTGTTGTAAGCCTGGCAAGTGGCGTTAATTATGGATAACAGAATATCTCGGAATCGGGTTCTTCTTTGGGTCATGACAGAATGCTCCATAACCTTCAAAATCACCAGGTAGAAGCCTGCCTCCCCCTCTTTTTCATTCGCCCCATACTGAGCACCTGCTCTGACCTTAGTCCTATCCTTGGCACAAAGTGTTGGAGTGAGGGCAGGGTTTAGAGATGCACTCTTAGGATATTTACCATTTCCAGTGTTTGCCAACCTTTTTGGCACTGGGGACTGGTTTCATAAAAGACAATTTTTTCCACAGACCAGGGTGGGGGGATGGTTTCAGAATGATTCAAGCACATTACATTCAAACTCTCCTCCTCCTGTGAGGGCTGGTTCCTAATAGGCCTGGACTGGTACAGGCCTGTGGCCCGGAGGTTGGAGACCCCTGCTTTGGATGATTTGGGTCATGAGTAGACATCTGTGGTAGGGTATAAACAGGGAAAATAAAACTGCTAGCCTCCTTATCTTGTTTTATTATTCTCCGTAGCACTTATAATCCTCTGATATATTGTACTTGCTTATCTGTATATTGTTTTGTCTCTTTCCACTAGAATGAGTATTCCCTGAGGCAGAGAAATTGCTCTATTCACCGTTGTATTCCCAGCCTTTAAACGGGACCTGTCTCATGGTAGGAGCTCGATAAATATTTGCTGCATTGAAGAATGTAAGGTGGATGGTGTTCAGCTACATGGATGTACCTCTAGCCGGAAGTGGCAACCTCAAGGCCCAGGCTTTTTTCCTAACTCTGCAGGGTCACGTTCTTGTTCCAGTTCTGCACACTCTCCTTCCTGAATGTGCACTCATTCCTGTGTTCCAAGGGGAGCTGGGACTTGCCTTTCTCCTAAGCACATTTAATTGAACAATCTGTGTTTCCACCTGAGCTTTTTCGATGTATAGCCTCTCTGGAAAGTGTTCTGTGGTAGCAAGCAAACCTCTTTTTATTATTTCAACAAATTTTTTCAAGTCAGGTTAAGAAGTATTTCCTAGGAGCCTTATGGAAGCCAGCGCAGGAATGCCTGCCTCTTTGCTTCATTCCCCACTATCCTTCATGCCTCTTATATTGTGGAGAAAAGGAATGCCCTGATTTTTCATGCTATGGTGTCTTTGCAATATTGTTCCTCAGCCTTGAGTACATTTGTCAGACTTCTGCTGGTCCTTTGATTCTTTGAAGCGCTACGTAAGCAACTGCACCCAAAGCCTCCTTTGATGCAATTAAGCAGAGCTGACTACTTCTTCCTTTGTGTCATTATTGTATTTTATTACATGTTTGCATACTAGCAATGCTGTATTGCCAATTTTCCCCCAAATACCTCCCCCTTAGACAATGCACTCTTTATGGCAAGGATTACACAACATCATCCCCTTTGCTTAACAGTGCCTGGCACATAATAGACAATAAAAAAGTCAGCAAAACTAGAAGTGAAATGTCAGGATGACTCCAGGTTCTGGGACGAGTGGAGATGCTCAGCAAGCCCTGATTTTTGTTGATACCACTAAGTCCGATGTGCCTGAAAGGTGCCAGGTCTCTAATGCTCTTCGAGACTGGGTGGGTAGCATGGAACAAAGAAGGGCTTACCTTTTGTATTGTCCCAGTTTATAAGCATCTAGAACCCCTGCCCTTACTGATCAGACATTTTTATTAGATGGCTTTATTTTCTAAAAGGTTTTTATTTGCTGCTATCTTTTCTTTATAGTTCAGCAGATAATACTTCACTTTCTTGGTTCAAAAAGCATTTTTACCTTCTAACCTTTGGAGAAATGGGGTAGTATATTTAACCCTAAGAAACACGAAGTCCTATCACAGTAACTTCCAAGGCGAAAGACGGTGGGGCACTGTGGTCAAACAAGACCTTGTAGCCAGAGTTAGCGTCAAGTCCTGGCTTTATAATTTTCTTGCTGTGTGATTTTGGGAACCTCTGAGCTTTGCTTTCCTCATCTGTAAAGCAGAGAGAACAATTGCAATTACATATGGCAGTTATGAGACCGCGGTACAGTGTTTGGCATAAAAGCCACTCAGTACACAGCTATGCCATTCATTTTTCGGGAGCTTGGATTTTAATGACAAAGCAAAGGTCATACCTGAAATATCTGGAAAACAATCATGGCAGTGTGTAACTGAGGAAGTGTATTTGTGGACTTAAAAAGTCAGGAAATTCCCCAAAGAAAAGCACTAATTTAAGGAGGACCTCAAAGTGTGAGTAAGAATGGACTAGACAGGAGGAGATAGAGTGTTCCAAGGAGACAATGACTTGTTTATGGGGTTGGGTGAATAGTAATACATCTAAATGCCAGAGTAAAACATTGCAGCGCCTTGTCAGCTGTATAGAAAATGTGGCCTGTTGCTGCTGTCATTGCGATTTTCCTTGGTAAGGACATCTAAGGTCAGCAGGGGGCCAGGTTCAAAGACAGAAGTGCAGAGAGTACTGGATTCACAGCCTTCCCTGGTTCCCTGAAGGCTGCCCTGGAGCTTCCCAGCCCCAGCGCATCAGAGCTCTATGGTCTTCCAGCTGTCAGACCAATAGAGAACACCTGCGGCTAAGGAGCCGCGGGACTTCCTCCGCCCGGCCTTGGTAACATGCAGAGCTGGGCTGAGCAGATGCTCTTTGCGGTCAGCTACCGGGAGCTCTGTGCGTTAGGGAAAAGCTGAGGCATTTTGAAAGCCTCACTGAGGCATTTGTCCTTCAATTCCTGCTCAGGAGCAGCAGGGACAATTGCATACATGCACTTGGAGAAATACAGCATTCGAGTCCTCCCTGCAGAGGTGAAAAGAAGAAAGGTATGAAAGCATCTTTTAACACACTGCAGCGTTGTTGCTCATGGGGTTTATCCAAAGCTCTGAGGTTTCCGACAATAAATTCTAAACTTAGGTGTGACTGGGGTGCATGTCCTCAGGTATAACCACTGCTTCCACTGCTCTCTCCAAGGACACTCGTCAGTCGTCTCCAGGCTTGACATTCAGTGATTTTTTTCTCTGTTCTCAGCCTCCTTACTTGAGCTTCCTCATTTTTTCTCTCCTTTGAATTTCTCCTTTGGAAGATGATCATGCACCTTGTCTTAAAGCTGTTGGTTGCATTTCTTACCCAGTTACTTTAGGGTAGGGAATGTATCTTATTAATAATCTTCCTAACCTGCCCATGTGGGTGACATTGCTGGTGCCCCATACTGGACTATTCCCTGAACTTCAGAAAGTTCAATAGACAAAATACATAAACATAAAGCTGTTCAAAATATATTTTAATGTAAATCAAATTATATATTATTTTTATTAAATATGACTTGACCTTTGTGGGGAAATCATATTGTTGGTCCCAATCAAAAATGTCTAAGGCATTTTCTGTATTCCTTGATTGTATAAATTTGGAAACACTGAGTTAAAATTCATTAGGTTCCATAATTATAACTTCTGAGAACTTTCAATGTGCCAATTTTATTGAGAAATTTCAAAAAATGTGCATGTATGTTTGTGCTATGTGTGTGTTGAGTATATCTTGCTGTATTTCCTAAATACACATGAATATGGAATGTCACCGCCCCCCACCCCACACACACACCTTTTTCTCCAGTGAGCTTCTTGGGTCTAGGATTTCACTGAACTCACTTTGGAAAATGCTGCTCCAGAGGGCAGCTATCAAGTTTCTGTGAGCCGGACATAGTTAGCTGTCAGATAGACCTGGCAGAATAGTTTGAGAACCACAGGTACAACCTGCTAAAGATACTATATACTCTTGAGATGTGACCATGATGCTTGGTCGAGCCTCCAACTGATTTGGCAACAGAAGTCATCACCACGATATCACTACCCTCAAGCAAGAGGGCAAGCTGAAGGGGAGGTTCTGGTGGTCAAGTGAGGACTTGGATGAGACAGGTTGGAAAGAAGTTCTAGGCTTTTCCATGGTAACTCCAATGCAACCATAGAAATCAGCCCGACTAATGAACCATGGCATTACTTCCCAATACTTGACCTCGTCCGCTAGACCTAAGAGACAACTTAAAAGGAGCATAATTTTATAGAATTACATTTGTGTAATATGTCCTTGACATTCATTATTGCTATAAAAATCTACAAGATAAATGGACCAATGAAATCACAAGTTTGGGATTCTAAAAGACCAAGAGTCAAACTTGGGTTGGGGTGTCTTTTGCCATACATCTGGTAGGAAGGTCCCCCTCACCAAAAAAAGAGTTGTAGGGTCATAAGCTGGCAGTTCCCTGGCTGCATAAAGCTCTCAGATATTTTCTGCATGGGCCACATGATGTTGCAAAAATGAGGTAATTATGCTACAATTGAAATTTACACTTTCTCTTGAAAAATTCAGAGATTTAGCATACAGGTGTGCATTGCTGCATGGAAACTGTCAGTGAGAGCTGAGTAGCACTTGCCCAATTTAGATGAACCTTATGCTTCCTGTGGTCCACAGTCCCTACTTCTTTATATTTTTGGACATGGGCAATTAGGCCAATTTTTTTTTTTAAACCTGTAATTGGTGGCCCCTGCGCTAGAAGTGATCTTCTTCGGAACCATTTAGCAATGATACTTTTTCCAGCCCTTTTATTTAGGATTACAAAGTGCTATAAAGTGAAGGGAATGTTTATTTAATCCGACAAACATGCAGCAAACCCCACCTGTAGATTGTAAGCTTGAAAAGGCAAGGGCTCGTTCTAATTTTTTAGTATAGCTGGCGTTAAGCATAGTGTCTGTTGCACAGCAGGCACTCAGATGTTTGTTGAATGACAAAAAGAGGGAAAGTAAGATTCAAAAAATGAAAAAAGAAGGAAAGACACAAAGCTAGAAGGAAAGAAGAAAAAAGACACAGAAAGAAAGTAAGAAAGAGAAAAAAGGAAGGAAGGGGAAGAAGAAGGAATGAAAGAAAGAAGAAAGGAAAGGGAAGGGCAGGGAAGGAGGGGGAGAGAGGACGCGGGGGGAAGGAAAAGGAAACTGTTAGGGTCTGATCCGTGTGTTGCAGAGTCAAAGATACATGTACTTATCTTGGCTCCTTACTCTTCTTGAGTTCACGGTGATTTTTTTCTCTCTAATGTACCTACTGACATGGAGATTTCCTGATATTTACCTGCTAATGATGGGGATAGTCTGACAAAAGAACTCTTTTTGCTGTTAAGAAAATATTGTTAGCCGATAGGACAATAGAGTCAGGGGAGGCAGAAATGAGGAGGGGCAGTCGGAGTCAGGTGCAGTTGTGGTCCATTTTGAGGGTCTTCGTGTTCTTTGTAATTCTTGATAACATTTGTGACTTCTGAATTTTTAGATTTGCATGAGGCTTAGAGCTCTTTAATAATGACAAATAATATGTGAAAGCAATAAAAGGTATTGAAGACTTTTTTGGTCCCCTGACTTCTACCCAAGTAATTGCCACTTCTGGCCAATTATCGTGAATTATCATACGAAAATGTTTAAACTCAAATTGATTGAAATATGTGTATATCCATGGACCCAGATCCTCCCCTGAACTCTGCCTGCTCATACCATCCCTCTAGGGTGCAGAAAAAATCAATTCCCTGCCGCCACGGGCCTGGCTGTGGCTGAAGAACACAACCACGGAAGCCACTCTGTAAACTGCCTTTAGCTGTATGGAGCCCACACAATTAAAAAAGCAAAGACATAAAGCAAAACACTTGGAATGCTGCATTAGTGCTGCTTGACTAAGAAAGAAACGCCTTGCTGGACCAGCCGAGAAGGCCAGCAGGACCGTCTCCTGTGAACACAGACACTTGATTACCCTTTGGGCAACTGGCTTAGCTCCTGTCTTGGGGCCGCCTGCTTCATATTCCAGACTATGTGCTCGCTGACACTTGATGCAAAAGGTGTTTGTACTGGACCTTGGGGCAGCAAAATTGTGGATGCTTTACTGAGGAGCCCACTGCCTGCGATGCTGGAATATCTGGCTGCCTTCATGGTTCTTTCGGGTGTTAGAACCTACAATTCCTTGAATAATACAGCATTCGCCCTGTGTGCTGAGAGCTCAGACTGTTTTATGGACTAGAGGGTGCAGGGGTAAAAATCTCAACAGTAATAGTAGAACCACCTTAATAAGATCAACAATAAAAAAATGATAAGACGTTTCCTTTTTATCGTTTAAGCGTGGAATATGAAAACTCACATCCTAGAATTAGGCTGGCTTTGAATTTAAATTCTTCCTTTACTAGCTGTGTGATACATGACCTCTCTAAGCACTGTTTCCATTTGAAATGGGCATCATTTTAATAAAATTATTTAGAATTATTTATTTAAACTTAGCAATATACCTGGCACATATAAAATATTAAATATTAGTCATCATCACAGTTTTTGAGTTTCAATGTGTGCCCACACAGAACTATAAATGCATAAATACATGCAGTGTACACATTTATGGAGAAATGTTGAAATGATTATGATATCTAATTGTCAGTGAACCTATCACTTAATAATAGCTGTCCATTCCGATCAATCTCTTATTTTTAGTATTTCCCTGTACTTTTCAACTATGTATGTTACCAAACTCACAGGTCAGTGCTTCAATATTGGCCTCAAGCAGTTCTATGTAAAGAAGTTAAGAGGGAAAATAGTTTAAAAAATATTTGCCACGCTATTTGGTATTTCTCTGATGTCCCATTCCTTCCGCAAACTAGTATCATTTTCTTTCAGCCCGGTGAGCTTCCTCCGGCAGTTCTCATAGTGTGTGTCTGCCGGCCACGAGCCCTGTTAGCAATTACCTGACGATGACCGGCAGTTGTTTTTTGGGCGGGGGGACACTTTAAAGGTGTTGTTCCACTGTCTTCAGGCCTTAGTGTTTTTGTTTCTGTGTTTATACACTTAAGTCTTATATTTAAATTCTTGTTCCCCTGTATAGTAATGTGACCTTTATTCTCTGGCTGCTCTAAATCTTTTTTCCTTTATCTTTCGTTTCCAGCATTCGTGTTTCTCCAAACTCTCTCTCCTTCTTCAAGCCAGAAGAACTGAGGGTTTTGATTCCCCTGCGGAATTTCTACAGAATTTACTCCCTGGGCCTGTCTGTCGTCATCTCCATCGCCGCCCCCACTCCCTCCTCCTTCTCCTCCTCCTTCTCTCTTTCCTTTTCTTTTCTTCTCTCTTCTCTTTCTTTCACTGAGAATTTATAGCTATTGTCTACAAAAATCTCAGTCCAGTAGGAGGGGTTTTTTTTGCCTCAATTGGAAGTGGATGCTTTTGCTAAATATTTTTATTCCCAGTCATTATATCTTGAGGCTCTCTAGCTATTGTATTAGTAATATATACCTTGCTTCCAGAGCAGTGCAGATAGACCTTAAAATATAAGAACCATTGAGCTACAAATTAGACTTCTGTTTAGTCCATAGCAAGTCACTAGTCTTGAAAGACGGGTGTTTTTAAAAGAATAAAGAATTCACAAAATCCCCAGAGGTTTTCTTTACATATCAAGAACTAAGCTGGAGGTCTGGGCCCAGAATTTTCTGAAAGCCATAAGGTAGAGAGGCATGGTTTATGATGACAACAACTTTCCTAAGGCTAACTAAAAGAAGTAGGTAAAAACAGAGAAAACCAGAGGGAATTAGAATAGGTTCTTTTACAAGCTGGGGCTCCTGAAAATGGAAATAAAATTTTAATGGCAATTTACTCTGCCCACCTTTGCCCTATAGAAACCAAAGATGTGGAGGGAGTGTCCAAGTTGTTGCAGGCTGGTGGTCTGCATCCCTGCCACACTCAGAGTAGTGCGGGAGCTGTCGAGCAGTCTTGGAGAAGGATGGTGTCGATGGACATGAGCCTGAGATGGTGTTCCCAGCTGCCCCCAGGCGGGGCATGGCCCGCAAGAAATTCTAAACATTCTTTGCACCCTGATCAGGAGGCGTGGAACTGCTTTAGAGGACACATGGACTAAAGAACTCTGACACAAGGACAAGAAGGCTGTGGAGTATGGGGAATTCCTGGCCAGAGGCAAACGTAATGTCCATGGCTATCAGCTGTGGATCTGCACAGCGCTCAAGGCCTGGTACAGGTCAGTCTCTCCTTTTCAAGAATCAGCGGAGAATGTCCAGAGACAAAGCCAGGCCAGCCACACCTCAGTGGCATCAAAGAGGTTCAGGAGGACGACGTTTGAAATAGAGGCCCCTGCCATCATTGTATCATCAAAGCTATTTCCCTAACCTCAGGAAGGCGAAGGCAATAAGAAGGGGAGACGGGGAAAGCTAGAGTCAAACAGAACAACCAACAGAAGTCCCAAAGAGACATTTTAAATAGGAGAGAAGTTTTAAATAGCAAGACCCCCGCGGTTGTACGCCCCCCACCCGCACTGGTTTGTATCTCCCTTGGTCTCCCAGGGAGCTTGGGCGGGATATATTATGGGTGCGGCATCTGCTTGTCGATTTGACTTGGAAACTTATCAGCTGAAAAGCTTTGCATCCTTTCTCCTTCCCCTTTCACCACTCGACCCAGTGATTCCACTGCTCAGATACCCCATGCAGTTTCTTTCCCATCCAAAAATGCAAAGATATATCTTAAAGGATATTCTTTGAAGCATCGTTTTTAATTGTTGTTTGCTACAATTTTTGAAAAAAATACCTATCAGTGTCTGTGTAAAAAAAAATTGTGGTATACACATAAATTTTCATGATATGTGACCACTTAAAATGAGGTAGATTTATAAGTGTTGGTATAAAAAGATATCCTAAATATATGGAAGAAGCAAGGCTAATAGGATTTTATTTATATATAAACATAAAAATGTATATACAGAATGAGTCTAGGGAGAAAGGTAGGGGAAGATTTGCTTTTCATCTTTCTGTACTGTTTACATTATTTCTTTTTAAGCCAGCACATGCATTAGTTTTACAATGAAAAACTGAGATTCATGTTTTCAGCCTCTTTCTCAATGATCCAATGGGAAGAAAAGTACATGTGAAAAAATTGTCTTTAATACAGTTATTTTATAGCATCTCTCTCTCACTTTTACTAAATTTTACCTATAAAGTCATTTTCATAGAGCTATTGGAGAAAACTAATCTAGAGGGTTAAAGAATAATAAAAACATTTAACTCTACCCTTACATGGATGCCATTGTGATATTCCTTATCTAGAGTCCTCTCTTCCAAAGGCTTCGTTTGGTCAGGGGTTCTTTTAGCAAAGAAGATGATCCAGATAGGATTTATTTAATTATCTGTCTGACTATCTATCCATTATTTTTAAGTTTGAAGGCCTACAATCTTCTCTGTTACAGAAATCCACAGCAAAAAGATGGCAGTGTGATTTGGTGAAGGTGATTATTCTGAGAAGATAGATAGACTCTGAAATTGTTTCGGCCTGAAAAATCAATTCAGTTGTGTATAGGCTTCATGGGAAGAAAATCACCTTTGCTGTGGAAGATATTTTTGCTTCCGAGAGGAACAAACCAACATCAGGGAGGGAGGAAGCCTTTTTGAAGTGATGACACATCCCTCCAACTAAGAGTGAACCTTTACAGAGAAACGGGACATATACTTATTTTTCTCAGCGATGAATTAAACCCTTGTCGTCTGTTTTGTTCTCCCAGCTTCAGGGCATTACTCACCTAGGTATGCAGGATACAGAGGCACAATGCTCCCTCATAATGTGAGGGCAACAGACTGATGTCCCGATGAATAAAAACAACAAAAAACTTTGAAGGCCGGAGAAGAATAGGACAGAAATGTGCGGAGAGAAGTATCAGCTGAGCAAATTATCTTCTGGGTCAGGAGTCAGCAACCTGCAGCAGCCTTTTTCTCTGTGTTGGGTGGCCCGTAGGAGGAGCAATTACTACAGATTTTTCTGTAAAGAGCAAACAGAGGCATGACTAGCCTCACAGCAACTTCTGGGAAAAGATTAGCCAGAGATGTCTGTTTTGTGATGGGCAATCAGATTTGAACCTTCCTTGGAGTGAACAGTGTCAGAAGAGAAGCTGGGGGAGGAGATTGTGAGGTTTTGGAAGAGATAGAACCCTAGTTCGGGTGACCCAGTAGGAAAGAATGAATTGTTTGAGCCCCAAAACCAGCTGAGGGTTTGATGAAAAAGGTGGGAAGAGAATCAACAGTCATAAGCATCTTCTGTTTTTTAATTTATTTTTTAATTTTTTTCAATTATTGTTACATTTAATATTATTTTGTATTAGTTTCAGGTATACAGTCTTTCTTTCTTTCGAGAGGGGAAGGGAGGGAGAGAAACATCAATGCGTGGTTGCCTCTTGTACACACCCTACTGGGGACCAGGCCCACAACCCAGGCATGTGCCCTGACTGGGAATCGAACCCGCAACCCGTTGGTTCACAGGCTGTCACTCAGTCCACTGAGCCACACCAGCTGGGGCTGTTTTCTCTTCATCTTCAGAATACTAATGTTAGGTAGGTATAGCTATGACCTTTCAGAGATGAGCGGGCAGATTCAGGGAGGGTAAGCCTCTCTCCTGTTGTCACACCACTATCAAGCAATTAGCCAGCTTTTGACCCACCTTTATTCCAAAGCCTGTGCTTTCTCTTCTACACCAGTCCGTCTCTCAGATACATTGGGACACTTTTAGGAAGCTCATGGCCAGCTTGTCTGCACCATTTACCATCTCTACACTATAACATACTAATAATTTTTCTTTTCCGCTTCTGCCTTTATTTTCCATTAACTGTTACTCCACTTGAGCATTTAAAAACACTTTATTTTTTATCTTAATTAAAAAATTTTAATTAAAAATTTTTTCACTTACAGTTGACATACAATATTATATTAGTTTCAGGTGTACAGCACAGTGATTAGACACTTATATAACATATGAAGTGATTACCCCAATAAATCTGACACCATACATATTTATTACAATATTATTGACTATATTCCCTATGCTGTGCTTTATATCCTTGTGGCAGTTTTCATAACTGGAAATTTGCACTTCTTAATTTCTTCATCTTTTTCACCTATTTGCCTCAACAACCCCCAACCCGACCCCGCCACCACCAATCTGGCAACCATCAATTTGTTCTCTTTATCTATGAGTTTGTTTCTCTTTTGTTTCTTCATTTATTTTGTTTTTATAGATTCCTCATATACGTGAAATCATGATATTTGACTTTCTCTGTCTGACTTATTTGTCTTAGCATAATACCCTCTAGGTCTATCTATGTTGTTGCAAATGGCAAAATTTTATTTTTTTCGTGGCCAAGTAATATTCCATTGTCTATGCGTAAAAATCTTCTTTATCCATTCGTCTGTCATTGGGCACTTAGGTTGCCTCCATGTCTTAACTATTGTAAATAGTGCTACCATGAACATTGGGGTCCATATATCTTTTTGAATTGGTGTTTTGCATTTCTGCAGATAAATGCCCAGAAGTGGAATTGCTGGGTCATAAGCTAGTTCTATTTTGAATTTTTTGATGAACCTCTCTACTGTTTTTCATAGAGGCTATGTCAATTTACAGTCCTACCAACAGTGTCCCAGGATTCCCTTTTCTCTACATCCTCGCCAACCCTTGTTCTTGTTGATTTATTGATGATGGCTATCCTGACAAGTGCAGGTGGTATCTCCCTGTGGTCTTAATTTTCATTTCTCTGATGATTAGCAATGTTGAGCATCTCTTCGTGTGTCTGTTGACCATCTGCATCTCCTGTCAGGAGAAAGGCCTATTCAGGTCCTCTGTGCATTTTTTAATCGATAGATCTTTTAGTTTTTGTTTTGCTGGTGTTGAGTTGTATGAGTTCCTTATGTATTTTGGTTATTAACCCCTTATTAAATGTGCCATTGGTAAATATATTCTTCCATTTGATAGGTTGTCCTTTTGTTTTATTGATGGTTTTCTTCTCTGTGAAAAAATTTTTGGTTTGATAAAGTCCAAATTGTTTATTTTTCCATTTGTTTCCCTTACCCGAGGAGACATACCTCCCAAACTATTGCTAAAAGCAATATCTGAGTTTACCACCTCTGGAAAACACTGTTTTTATCCACATAACAACCATAAGAAGTAGCTATTGTTTCTCTCCAAATTATAGATAAAGGAGACTTAAAGATCATCATAATGCCAAAAAATTAATGTTTAGTGTTAGTCACTGAGCAATGGTGGTTTGAAACTTTAGGGCCGGACTGGACTTTTCGGCCTGAGCTAGTGTCAGAGCAAGGACTAGGACCCAGGCGTTGGGGCTGTTGTGCAGCGATCTCAGTCTCCATCAGATGTCACTCAAAAATGCTTTGAAGAGTATTTCCTATTTAGCCTGTGCATGACCCTCCAGGCAGTTCTGGGGCCCAGTTCTCCTGAGCGGCTGACATTCCAGCTTATTCAGAACCCTCTGTTCTGATGCATCGCTTTATCTACCATTGTTGGGAGGGAGATCATGAATGATTTATTGCTAATGACTCATCCTTAATGAAAATTACCAATGATTAATCTTTAAAACCCCTCCTTCTTGGGCGATTGATTCCCCTATGGAGTCTGTTCCCCATGGAAAGAATGCAGCTCTCTTGCATAACCCTTTTCAACCCTTGGGGCATGCCCCTAGTCTAGATTTCTTTTGGAAATTTGGGAAATTGTCCCAAAGCCAATAACTGCTTTAAGTAAGGAAGAGGGTGACCCATGAATTTTGCTCTCCAGAGATGTGCCCCTTGTCCAGGAGTCGGGTTAACTCTGGAACCAAACCTCAAGTGCCCAGTTAACACTGTTGCTGCAACTTCATATAAACAAGTGACGACTGTTTTGCTAGTTCTCAGTCATATGTAAACATGGTTTGTGTTGTTTATTTTCTATTTTCTGTGATTTGATCTTACCAATAAACTGAGCTTTCTCACCTTGGAGATTTTGCCTAGAATACTCGTATTTTCCTGGTGGGCCTAAATGAGGGAACAGAATATGCAAATTTTTATGCCTTGTTCAGATCTCAGCTTAATTATCACTTCTTTTTATACCCTCTTTTTAGGTTAGAACCCGCTGTTATATTCTCCCATAACACTCTGTATTCTACCTTCAAAGCATTTTGCACACTAATTAATTATCTGCAATGTTTAAAACATGTTTGTTTTTTCAAGCTGATCTGAAGGACCATTAGAGCACTAACCACTTTTCATCTTGTTCAATACTGATTCTTTAGAGCCTGGCATATATCTCGCATACAGCTAGTGGTAAATAAAGGTTTACTGGAACTGAAATGAGCGTATTTAGCCTTTTCCAGTCAGCCATCTGGGGAATAGTGTTTATTTGAGGAAGTCTATGATATGATATATATCTACAAGGTACATTTAGTTTTGAAAAATATAGAAGACCCTCAGAGGGTCAAGAAGAGATATATATTCCCTTGGTAAAGGGTTAAAGAAATTTCCTTCTAGACTCTGTATGAGGTCCAAAAGAATATGCTTATTTTTGTGTTATTTGAACAAAGCACCAGATAAATGGTTGTTTGTTGCAACTGTTACATTGCATTTTTATGTCTTGGGTTCTTGATTGCAGTGATTAGGCAAATGCTTTCCAAATTCTATTTGAATTACAGTTTTAGTATTTCACCAGAGCATTTTTTCTTTTGTTTTTAATCAGTGTATCATTTGTAATGTCTGCAACGGAGATCAAGTGAAAAAAATTGTGTGCTGATATAATAGAAATTGTACTAAGGCTCTAGTCAGGGATGTTGATTGTCTGCATGATCTCATTTAAGCCATTGCTATGAACCTCAGTTTCCTCATCTGTGAAATGAGGAGTTTGGTTTACATAAGTGGTGTGGCAGATAACTTAGGACATGGTCCTCAGTCATCTCCACTGCCGGTATTCACACCTCTTGCCTTGAAAATGGGCTGAATTCATTGACTTGCTTATAACTAAAAACATGGCAGAGGTGATGGGATGTCACTTTCATGATTAAGTTTCAAAAGGTTGTGACTTCCATCTTGGTAGCACACTATCTCTACCTCTATCTCTCTGGCTTTGAAGTAAGCTACTCTATTGGAGAGGCCCACATGGCAAGGAGCTGAGGGAGGCCGCTGGCCAATACAGAGTGAGGAACTGGGGCCCTCAGTCCAAAAACCCTGAGGGGCCGAATCCTCCAAAAAACCACGTGAGTGAACGTGGAAGCAGATGCTTGCTCAGTCAAGCCTTCGGATGAGACCTCGGCCTGACCCAACAACTTGATTGCAGCATTGTGAGAGACCCCAGAGTAGAGTATCCAGTGAATCCATGCCTGATTTTCTGATGCACAGACATTGAGATAATACATGTTCGCTGTTTGTGCTTCTAGGTTCAAGGCTTCTGCATGCCACAGCCCAGGGCCTTCCACCTTTTGGGAGAGTATGATTTAAAAAAGAAAAAAGAAATTGGGTGGGGGGCATTGTTACCCAGAAATAGGTAACTAAAGAACGTGATTTTCAAACCGATTGATGATCTTATGCTTGGAAGACCACCTATATAGGCCTCCCTGTCCAGAGATACCTGCCCTCCTATCACCTATCCATGCACAAACATGTGTAACACTTTCATTACCTATAATACTGCCTTCTGTAAGGTTAATACAATGAACACCTCTGATACGCAGTTATCAGAGAGGGGCAGCAGAGTAATAATGATAGGTGGGGTCAGAAGAGCTAATTAGTGATAAGTGTTTGAGCAAATCAGTTCAGTCCTCTTGAGCTTCAGTTTCACATTTGTAAAATGAGACGGCTGGAATAGAGCTGGGTTCTCAAAGTGTGACCCCAGCTAAGTAGCATCAGCCTCATCTGGGAATTTGTTAGAAATGCATATTCTGGTGCCCCACCACAGACCTATAGAATCAGGAACTCCTGGGGTGGCACCCAGCATTTGGGGTTTTAATAAGCCCTCCAGGTGGCTCTCATGTATGTGAAATTCTGAGAACCACTGGGTCTGAAGTTCTCTGGTCCCTTACAACTCTACCAACGCTGATGATAGTTAATACCAAGAAATGGTTTTTGATCATGTGCCAGGAATTGTGAAAGGGTTTATATTCATTATTTCATTTAATCCTCACAATACCCTGTGAAGCAGAAACATAGTATCCTCATTCCCAGTAAGATCTCTAATATCTTTGCTTCCTAAGGACAGGGCCAATTTTATTATCACTAAATTTCTAATATGCACAGGCTTCATAGTTTCTCTGTGTGTGTGTATTTTAGTTGGTACCCAATAAGTACTTGAAGAATAAATAAATAAATGAATAAACAAATTTATGAATAAGATAATAGGAAGGCATAGCTGAAATCCTAGGTGCAAGATGCTGTTTAGAAGGTAGCTAGATGGAAATTTGGGAACTAGCTGGATATTGTCATTGCCTCTTAAATCAATATTAAGGTACCATCAAATCTGCTTCTTTATAAGGCTGGCCTTGATCACAGCATAGCCAAACTCTTGATCATTATTGACTTCAATTTGTAGGCTTCAGCTATGGAAGAATTTAATATGACATTTATTCATTTTCTCTGGAGAGTGACCCTGGGAGAAAAATTATTTTACAGAAATAAATTCCTATCTCAAGGGCATGAGCCAAGATTTGAAATGGTATTTCAGACCCATTAATCAGGGTAAGTTCTGTGCCTTCCAGACACTAGACAGGGGACCCCACAAGAGTTAATAGGCATTGCTGTTCCTCATTCTTGGGACCTTTTAATTGAGTTAGTGGAGTTATTTGGGTTTGTCTTTACATTCTTTCCAGATCTGATCTCTTTGTCAATTAAAGGAAGAAACAGTGTAGTTGGTACTGTCAAATATCTTACCAAACAAGTGTACACTTAGAACGCACTCTCAGTCCAGCCACATGTTGTACATTATTCAGAATTATTTTGATGTCAGCCTTTGTGTGTGTGTGTAATCCCTTCTTTCTTCTTACCTCTATCCCTGTTAACAGTGGTAGACACTGTACCAAACTCATTGAAAGTCTTTTGTCACAATTATCCTGTCAGGAAGATACAGTTACTGTTGTGATTTTTCACATGAGAAAACTATGGCACGATGAGGTAAATGCATCGTACTCTAGGTCACAGTGGCGAGCTGGGGTTCAGATCCAGGCAGTGTACTCTAACTCAAAGCTTTTAACTATTTTATTAAGTAATAATCTGACTAGATCAAGAATTAGGGCTGTGATTGGGCTCTGTGCAGTAGCAGGTGCAGCCACAGTCTCAGGATAGGTTAGAAATCTATGCATTTATAAGTGTACTCTCTTTGTTTCCCTGTAGGAGAAGTTTAAAGATAACTCTGCATGACAGAGTGTTTGGCACGTTCATTCTCTCTCTGTCTCTTCCTTTTCTTATATCATATACACATGAACTCTCTTTGACTCAGTTTTCGGCAGCTAATTGTCAATTTGGCTTTAGAATAGTCTTCCTAAATTTAAAGCGAAGACCCAGATTACCCAGATTACTAGATAGTTTTACATTTGGGATTGGGAATGAAGCCCTGCTATAAATAAGATGTTCATTGTTTCCTATGCTGCTATAACAAATTACCGGAAGCTTGGTAGTTCTGGGGAGCAGAAGTACAAAGTAGGTTTCACTGGGTTGAGATCAAAGTGTTATCAGGGTTGCACTCCCCTGGAAGGTACACTTTTCTCATCTTTTCCAGCTGCTAGAGGCCATGTGCATTCTTCAGCACATGTCCTCTTTCTCCATCTTTAAAGCCAGAAAGTATAACCCCTTTAAAAATCTGATTCTGACTCTTGGCTCTTATAATCATATCTCTGTTCTCTCCCTGTGACCCTCCTGCCTCCCTCTTATAAGGATGTTTGGGATTACATTGGGTCTACCTGGGTAGTACAGGATAATTTCCCCCTCTCAAGATCCTTAAATGAATCATATTTTTAAAAGTCTCTTCTGCAACATAAGGGAACATATTCACGTTCTCTGTGGACTACAGCATGGACATCTTTGGTGGGCCATTTATTTTGTCTACTATAGTTTGCCCTTTAGTTCCCAAAGACTTATGTCTCCCCTGCATACAAAATACATTCCCCCTATCCCAGCATCCCCAAAAGTCTCACTCATTATATTATCACCTCGAAGTCAAAAATCTCATTCTAACTTTGTCAATTCGGAAGTCCCAAATCTTGTCATCAAAATCACCTACATCGGCTATGGATAAGACTCATGTGAACCTGTGAAACTAGACAACAAGTTATGTGATCTCAAAATATAATGGCAGTGTGGGCATAGGATACCAGTTGCAGACAGTCCCACTGAAAAAGAGAGAACATGGAAGGGTAAAAGAGTCGCCAAATAAAAACCCGGCAGGACAAACTCCATAAATTTCAAGGCCTCAGAATGATCTTCTGTGACTTGAGGTTTCATTTTTGGGGCCCAGGCTTCCCCCTTTGAGTCATTTTTTCCTTTTTTAGGAAAGAGAGCATATGTTTGAGTGGAGTGGTTTTATCATCCTGTTTCCTGCCTGTAGAATTTTGGGAGTTCAACAAAGCCTTCAGCATGTCATCCTCTCTCTGTTCCTTTCAGTGTAAGCTGGGAGTGTTTCTGACCATATAAAATTGTCAAGATCTTTGTGGGTCTCCTGCCTGTGTCTTAGGATTCACTCCGTTTGATAAGAGGTTCCTCCATAGATCTTTTTGGGATAATGCATTTTCTATTTTGGGCTTTTGCTTAGATGATTAAGGAGATCCAGGAGCCATATCTGATCTCTTCCAAGAGTCCTCTGCGTAACTGAATATTCAGACACTTGACCCTTCTGAAGCACTAGTAAAGGTGGCTCAGCCACACTATTGGTTTTCTCTCCGGAGCAGGCTTTCCTGGCAGTGAATCTTCTCATTTTAGCATCTTTTGCAATCTGGGTATGAAACGGGGTGCAGGGTGAGAGGTCCCCAAAGTCCCCACAGTCCATGGTTGGGGGGTGGGGGAAACAGATGATTCTGTGATTAAGACACTTTGCATTACAATGGCAAGTGACAACTTTGTCTTTCCTGAAGGGAAGCTGCCACCCAGGTAAAGGCCTACATGACCTTCTGTAAGTACAGTGCCACGTATGAAGCCACGTAGGAAGCCCCTGGGTCAGCTTTTAAAATTGGGGCGGCTGGTCATGGTGGGCCGCCATGTGGTTTGAAAGGGTGTAGAAGGGCTCCCACTGGCCCCTCGATGAGGTCTAGTGTGTAAGGAGGTGCCATGTGGTTTGAAGTAAGGTGATACCACACAGTTTTGGATTAAGAGCTGGAGGAAGAAAGAGGAGGCCCGCTGGAAAACATGGGAGAACATGGCAGCACAGCTGATGGAACTGCGGGAACCGGCGCAGCCAAGCACAGATTAACGGGAGATGCCCGGAACGCTGCACTGTGACCGGGAACACTGAGCTACAGACTCCTGTTTTTCTGGAAGACAGCGCCTCTGACGGGTGTGTCCTGAAACTGGCCTGGCTTGGTAAATGGAAGCAGTACCGTAGATTCGGGGGTGTTTTAAAGGGAGTGAGACTTAATGGCAGAATTCCGCCATTATGCTACTCCGTATAACTTTTAAATTCCTTTCCTTTTCACCAAACTCTGGCGCTGGGAGTCACGCTCTTGGTGGTGGCTAATTGGCCCAGCAGCTGTTCCAGAACAGCACAGGCCGGGGCACTATAACAGGTAGACAGGACTTCCCAAATCATCAAGTGCCAGGTTTTTTTTGTTGTTGTTGTTTAATAATTCTATCTGTTTCTTTCTTCTCACATTTTACTATAAGCATCAAGAAGAAACTACTCCAAACCTTCAACAATTTACTTGTAAACTCTCTCAACTAAATATCCAATTTCGCTGCTTCCAAGCTCTGCTTCCCGCATCACTGTAGGACACAAATCCAGTAAGCTTTTTGCTATTATACAACAAGGATGCCTTTCCTATAGTCCTTACATGTTCCTCGTGACCTTATGAGCTCTCCCCAGGAGTGCCTGTAATCTCTATATTTCTACCAACAGCCTTTTTTATAAGGATTTAGGTGTTCTCCAAGGTGATATAGATTTCTCTACCACAACCCTCACTTCCTTCTGAATCCTCACTAGTAGACTAATAAATATCCATATTTCTATTAACAGTCTGTTCAAGGAAGTATAGACGTTTTCTATCATTCTGCCCAGAATCCTACCAACCTCTGTTCATTTTCCAAACCCAAAGTCACTTCCACTTTCTTTCATTATTTGTTGCATCAACATCCCACTAAGAGGTGTCAAAATCTGTTAAACCAGAGAAATGGAATTAGAAGGTATATTTTAAGAGGTTTATTACAAGAAATTGGCTTAAGCCATTATGAGGACTGGCTAGACAAGTCCAAAATCCAGAGAACCGGCTGTCGGGAAGGGCAGGTTGCAGCTCTGGGACCCAGCCTGGGGCTGGTGTCCACAACTGGAAGTTCTTCTCTGGAGAACCTCAACTCTGCTCTCACACTCCTTCAGCTGATTAAATCAAACCTACCTAGACTATCAAGGATGACCCTGTTACTGAAAGGAAACTGATTATGAACTGCAGTCACATCTGTAAGAGATCTTCACAGCATCACCTTGATTAGAGTTTGAAAAGCTGAGGATGGTCACCTCGGCAACTGACACGTAAAACTGATCATCAGAGCATCATGCCTAAATTCCCATTTGTCATTGTCCCTTGTTAGCAGTATTTCTTTTAGAGTCCTGAAGAGGAGGAACAAGTAACTGGACCAAAGTCAAGATGGGAACATTTTCTAGGTTCCCTCATTACGATATCATTAAAAAAAAAACAACAAACTACCATTAACATTAAGCAATATATTTAATGCAGATATACTCAAAGCAATTGACAGTAATCTAAGATAATGTGTATTTCATAGTTATATTGTATGGAGGGGACCGAACATGTCATGTGCATTCATAGGAAGAGTTAAATATTGGTTAAAGAAGTAAAGGATTTATAGAGAAAGTAGAGTATGAGCTGAATAGGGCCTGGTTATAGGCAGAAAGGAGATGACGTGACGTGTCAAGGAAGAGAACAAGAACGGCAAGTAGAAGGAGCACTGAGAAGACTGGTTCTTCCCCTTCCCGTAATCAGGACACTTGACGTTGACTGTGCATATTATGGAGAGCACGAAAGCCTATGCCATGGAATTTATACCTGAAGTCATATTTAATCAAGAGCTATGGTGGAAACATGCTACAAGAATGGTGACTCTGGCAGAAATGGGCAGGGTGGGTGGGAAGGGGCAGAGGTTCTTCTTACTGGATTGGCTTGATGGGTCAGGCCCAAGACAAATGGAGTGGAGGTTAGGGTATGGAACAGGAGACAGACAGGAGTGGTATTTTGAAGCAAGAGACAAATGGGCATGTGATGGAGTGAACACTGGAGATAAAGAATAGGCGTGAGTGAAAATCGATGCCTAATATTTTGTATTGATTTTATGTTACACTGGAATTTTATACTAGTGTGATCAGGAGTTCACAAATTCCGCCTTAGTCTATCCAAAGTCTCCTGCTTCTGAGGCCACTAAGGAAGATACATAAAAAGGAGGCAAGAGGAAGCAGAGTAATACTATCGTTCGCAGAGAATTCTGCTTGAAATTCCACTGCAAAATAGCAAAGGGTGCACTATGTGGAAAACTTTGTAAGGCACAAGAAACAGCCTATAGAGAACTTAGATCCGAAGCAGGCCAAACAGCTTTCCATACCAGTTACGTTCAGCCCGGAGAGGAGATCTTTCGTGGATGGCTGGAAAGACCAATCCAGGTGTGCCCAGTGCCAGGAGAACAGGGCCGGTGGCTCCAGGCACGAATGAAGTGGAAATGGTCACAAAGGAGAGAAAACAGTGTTACATGGAGCTGCCCAGAACTCTCTGGCTTGGTTAAATAAAGAGGGAAAATAAACTGCAGCCACAAAAGCAGTAAGCATTATTCCGTTTGAAATTCCATTTCAGAAATTGTGTCCAGCTCGATATTTGTGAACCTAACTAATCCCCCTACTCTTTGTGGGTGGGATTTCTTGCCTTTTTCCTGGCTCATCCTTAGGGATAAGTAAGGCATTGAGGTGCCATGAGAGCCTTCCTTTTCATTAAAGGATCATTACTTTAAGGCTGATTACTTGGAAGGATAGGAGCACCATTGATTGAGAAAAAGAACAAAGGAGGGAATTTTATTTGGAGTGAGGTTTTGGAACATTAGACAATGTCTGTGCACAAGATGATACGGCACACTCAAACTGAATAATTTGCTCAAGTGAGTGGACAGGGTTTAAAAGAGCATGAGGACTATTAACCACCTCTTTCCTGTAGGAAAATGGTTAATGGAATCCAAGAGGTGGCTGTCCATGTGGGAGCAGCCTGAAGAAAGCTATGGCTGTAGGCCACTGTCAACCCTGGTGACTCAGCAGGTAGGGCATTGGGGGAATACATACTGTGACCTTCCTCTTCTCTCATTGTTGCTGTGCCCATTGGCCAATGGAAAAAAAAGCCTGCTCATGAAGGTCACATAAGTCAGCCTATCTGGGCACAGACTGGGCTGGAGAAGGTAGAGGGAGGTTCTGGAGGAGCAACACAGGAGAGATTGTGGACTCAACGGTGAATGAGCTAATAGTAGGACCTGTGTGAGCAAATTGCTCTTAGTTTATCAGAAGAGCAGGCCTAGTGATAGAGATTTGGGATACAAATTATGGGATGTTTAATCTGGGAGAAAAGACAGAATATGTGTTAAATGTTTATTACGTACTGGGCACAGTGCTGGGAATTTTCATAAGTTACCTCATTTATTCTTCACAATAACTCTTAAAAGAGGTATTAGCATTCTGAGAGATGTGCTAAGCTCATGGGTCTCAGACTGGCAGCTCAAGGGCTGAGAATCTATGTTTTCTTTGGCTTACATAATGCTTTAAAAGTCAGAAGATTTCACATAAAAATGCAGGTTTCTGGCTTCACTAGAAAAATCAGACCTGGCATCAGCAAGCTCACATCCCTGCAAGCTAGAATTGAGTGGTAACTTCCATCTTCAGCCGGAACATGGATTTTGGTGACACCACTCCCTGTTGTGTTCTGACTTCCAGATTAATCGATTGAAATGATCTGCAAGTATTTCAATTTGCAACCCTGATCTCCTTTTTATTTTGCAGATGAATAAATTAAGGCATGGCGAAATTGGATGACTTATTCAAAATGTCACAGCTAGATAATGCCAAAGTCAGCTCTAGATGTTAGGTCTTTGGTCTCTGCTGTATCAAGCTATCTGAAACCTAACAACAGATTACTATAAATTTTACAGTAATAAAGGAAGTGTGGAACTGGCTTAAAAATACACAAATACAAGATTGGAACAAAATAGAGCCCCAAATAAACCGACACATAGAGCGTCAACTAATTTTCAATGTAGGTGCCAAGGCAATTCAGTGGGAAGAAGGAAATGAATGTCCACTCTTGCCTCTCATTATATGCACAAATTAATTCAAGATGGATCATGAAATAAGAAAGCTGAAATTATAAAACTTCTAGAATAAAACATAGGAGCATGTCTTTGTGACTTGGAAAAGGCAAAGCTTTCTTGGAGAGGATGAACTGACCAGAAAATAAAACACATATTTGAAAGAATGGTTGTACTTCTTACATGGGATAATGAGTCCTTACATAACCCTCTCAAGGAGAGGGTCAGGAATGCGTAGCATGGGAGTGTAAGGAAGGAGAGACACTGAAGACGCCGCAGCAAGAGATAAACAAAAGGTGTGGGCAGAAATATGGTAAGAGGTTTGGATACTCTGAGTCTTTTCCAGGTCTCTAATAACAACCTATTTAAGTGGGGTCTGTAGAGTTTATCTGGAAACTTACTAAAAGCCTCTTCTCTTAGCGGGTTCCAGTAAACTAATGCTTCAAATTGCTGAAGCTATTGCCTTTTGAAATTTTGAGCTCTCTCAGAGTCTTTGTTTAATTTTCTGTCTGTGGCATGCTCTGAAACTTAATATTTTTCTCCCCAGTCTGAGTCATCCTGGGGCTTCTGGACCTGCCTTTAGAATCTGTTAGGGCAATAGCTCCACTCAGTGTTGGTTTGAAACAACCCCGTGATTACGGTGCCGTGGACCCTGGGGGCAAAAACTCCCGTAGTCCTTTCTCCTGACCGGATCAGTGTGTGAAGTGCGAAAAAGGTGAATATAAAGTTAAATGAGATAGTTTTTTACTTCCCCTGACGACTTGGACACCAAGTCTCTTCATGTGCATAATCAGACATTTGGTTTCATAATAGTGAAAGTTTTCCGTCTTACCACCTAAAATATTCATTTTAGTGAATTATTGTATTCTTGATTCCTTTGTGGCTGGCAGTCATTTCTCTGTGTCTTATACAAAGTTAAGAGTAGAGTTCTTCCTTTTGATACTCTGCTTCTCGGAGAGTATATTAATGAAAACTTCTTTATTCTTTGTTCTGTTGTTTCCAGAATGTACTGGTATTTTTCAATAGAACGAATCTACCATTTCCACTTATCAGTCATCTTCTGCTTTCTTAATATCGCCTTGTGTTCTGATCCTAAATTTGTTCTCACTCCCCTCTGCTTTTTAGATGTTATCATTTTTGTGTTTATTACGCCCTTAAGATCTTTTCTGTGTCTCGTATGCCCTGAAGATTAGCAGACGTTTGAATTTGGGCAGCAAGAAGATGACCATCATCTAACCTCCTTCTCAACTTCATTCCCTTTTTTAATTACTTGTCTGGAGATGAAAACTTACCTTAGCTTCATGAATAAACTGGAATAGCCAAATAGGAGTTCAGCTTCCTGGGGGAAAAGAATGTAGGAAGACAGGATAGAAAACTTGGCAAATGTTGCCCTCACAGCCCCCTGCCCAGCCTAGCTGGCGCCATCCCCAGATGGGTCTGAGCTATGGTCGTGTAAAACATGTCTCCTGACAAAGGACTTAGACGGGGCAAAACCAGCTGCGTGATGTGCACCTTGTCACATTGTAAGACAGGTTGAAGAGAACACGGACTGTGTAAGCATGGCCTACAGATCCAACACAGTAACTTTGAAATGCCTCAACTTTCTTTGAGGTAGGCTTTTGTGTCTGTTGAAGCTTGTGCCTTCTCTTTGAGCCCTTCTACAGAGCTGTTATTACTGTGGTCATTTGAAGTGATAACACTGCTTAGATGTCACAGAAAATGCAGGCGACAGAAAGAGCTTATGTAGTTATTTTGCAAATGAAAGGAAACTGACCAACAAATACCACTTGCTACCCACCCTCAAGATGTCCCTGGGCCCTGTCCTTTCGCATCAGAATCCTAATGGTTTCTCTGCTGGCCAGTGTGGCTCAGTTGGTTGGGGCATTGTCCTGTAAACTGAAAGGCTGTGGGTTCAATTCCTGATCACGCACATGCCTGGGTTGCGGGTTCAGTCGGGGGGCATGTATGAAAGGCAACCAATCGATGTTTCTCTCTCATGCTGATGTTTCTCTCTTTCGCACCTTCTCTTCCTCTCTCTAAAAAAGTCAATAAGCATGGCCTCAGGTGAGGATAAAAAATATATATTTGAAAAAAAAAAAAGAATCCTGCTGGTTTCCCTGAGACACATTTTGTTACTCCCTAGTTTTGATAAGGTGATAGACTGCACTTCTTTTTTATTATACATTTTAAAGTGTTAAAGTATAAATAACACATTATAGACAACTTGGAAAACAGGAGATGATTAATAAGCAAAAAATATCAATGAATTTTTAGGGAAGTTCCAGGCTCTGTGATACTAGGCACTTTAAACACGTTTTGCTCTTCTGTCATGGCAACTGCTCTGAGGTTTGGCACTCTCCTTGTTTTGCAGATGGGCTGAGAAAATCAATGAGACCTGCCACTGGTTAACTGAAGCTCACATCCTTTCTGCTCATGCTGGGCCTCCTCATGTCTTGCTGGTCCAAGAGTAAGTGAATAATAACCTGACTTGAGCCAAGTTCAGTTCTGGGCGGGGGAGGACAGTTAGATAAGTGAAATTGACTTTCTAGGAGTTGCAGCAAGGATGCATTTAACCTCCCCTGAGCACGGGATGACAGAAGGAAAGTTTGGGGAGATGGATTTCCAGCCATTATACAGGAAAACCGGGGTCGGGGGAGAGGTGAGGAGAGGCAAGACCCTGGGCTGGGAGGCCACTGCTCTGATCCACATGTGAGTCCACAGGGTGTCAGCTAAGCGTGTTATCACCTTATGCAGCTTACGCAGTTTTCACTTTCTCTTTAGAGGTCACTGCAATTTTCACAAGGATAATATTGCCCTGAGACAAATGATTTTGAATCTACTTTGGTTCCAATTTTTCCCCCCTAATATGTTCTCTGGCCTCAGGGTGACTGCAGGTGAAAGGCAGTCCTATAGCCACTTGATTTTTTTTCTTTTCGTGGTTGTTTGTTTGTTTTTTTAAATTTCCTGATCCCAGTGGCCCTTTAAGCCTGTTCAGTTCACTAATTAGAACACAGGAGATTTCTTTTTTAGCATAAGCTGAGCCCCCCAATCCTCAGCCTGATAAGCCTTTTGCAGTTGGCGGTGCAGGTGTGGGGCACTGCTAAAGAAGGTCATTTCTGCTCTGGCTAAGACCTGGTATTTGTTCTGCCTTGGAAATTGTAAAGCAACTGAGTTCCTTTCACTGGGGCAGCTGGGCCTCCGGCAGCCCCTCTGCCATCCCCAGCCACACTCTTCCTGGCATTGCTGTGCTGTATCAACCAGGTGCCTCTGGGAGCTCAGGGCTGCAGTGGGCTGACAGCATCGCCTCCTTATTTCTCTTCCTCCCAGGCTGTAATTCGGGAGCCCCATTTACCTGCAGAAAATGGTGGTTCATTTGTTAGCTGTCAGCCTGAAGCTATACTTTTTCTGTCTGAATCCATGGGTGCTCATTATTTACTGTTCTGTTTAGCTGTGTATTATATGGAAACTTTGAGATGTTGCAGAGAATCAGCCAAGCCTTAACAAAAAATCTAGGAGTTGCAGATTCCACACAGCTGCTTCCTGGCCTCACATTAGTTAGAGCCCACTCGCTCAAATGTCTGTTTTGGGAGAAATATGAACATTAAGTTGAAAATGCCTTATAAACTTGGTCAAGTATGAAGGTCGAGCCAGACTCTTTGTTCTCCATACAGCTTCCTTTTTATATCAGCATAATTGCTAATGTTTTACTGAGGTGAAATCAGGTACATTAAAGCAAGGATCAGGGAAATTTGAAGAAGAAAACATCCTTTTGAAATGTTTCTGGAAGAGCAAAGTGCAGTCATTGTTTTTTTCCCCCTGCATTTGGTGTTTAGGAGCTGAGAAAGCTATAAAACTCTATTCTTTGCGAGTAGCCGCCTTCTGATTCATGCATTGGTTGCCTTCCCACGCAAATGCCCTCTGGCGTCATTTTAGGGTCCCAAAGCATGGGAATGAGGGACAATACCGTAATTTATCAAATCCTATAGACACTGAAAAAATTTTCTGTTTGACAATTTCACGTCCATTATTACATTACGAACTCAGTGAAGTTAGCTCCCTCTAGAGGTGGCCACTTGCATATGTTGTTGACCCCCCAAGGTGAGCTGGGGATGGGAAGCTACCAGAATGGAGCCTCTAAAGGCAGTCTTCATCCCCAGCTCCTTTGATGGATCCCGCGTTGATGTCTGATGGGCATCGATTTTAAAAGCTAGTCAGGAGATGTCAAGTCAAAAGAAAAGTAAGGCTGCTATGCACAGTCAGCCCATTGCAACAATGAAGGAAAAAATACCACTCATTCTCCATCAGATTCCAGGGTCAGATTTTCCTTCTCCTGTCAATGCCTCCACATGCAAAATTTACCCCAGGGGTAGGAATTAAGTAGAAGCTTTTGGAAAACAGTTTCATTGAGTCTTCATGAGGATGGATGGGCTTTAGTTATCATTTGTGATTTGTGCTTATTCTACCTTAATGATCTAGATATGCAAATGCAGACACAGGCAGATGAGCATGTCAATACATACACCTGTCCAGTGTGGAAAAAACAGGCTGATTCTTTCATTCCCGAAAAGAGAGATGGAAATCCCCAACACGCCCAGCTCTATCACTCAAACAATTGCAATGACTATCAGCCTCAATTTCTGACCCATTCTTTTCCCCAGCCTCAGTCATCACCCTGGGTCTGTTCCCTTCCAAATGAACACTTTTGAGAAGACCAAATAAAATGAGCGTAGTAAGGAGAAGTGGAATTTTTGAAAATAAAATGCTGAGGACCTGGTCCAAGCACTGGAAAATGAACAAAGTAACCAAGAGCCTATCAGACACTTCCACTGTTTCTTGTTTGCACATTTATGTGAGCAAGCACTTGGGCTTTGGCGTCAGGGTCATGTTGTTCTCGCAGAAGTTTCCCTTTTTTTTTTTTTTTGCTTTAAAATACAGTTGCTCTTTTTATCAATAGAAGGAACTTCAGTGAGGTTAGGTTATAGACAGAAAGGCCCCTATCCACCAGGGGGCTCATTTGGTCTTCACTCGGCCTCCAAAGACCCACGGTCACCTTCCTGGTAACTGACTATATACTGGGCCTCCAGTGAGTAAAGGAAGTAGGTTTTGTCTTATTTTTTTTTACCATAATTGGCTGGAGGTGACTGTCTGCTGTGATATTGGTAGAAAAATTCTGAAGCTACATGCAGGCTCAGAGGGAATAAGCTCCATCATTGATATGAAATGTCTGTCATAGGCATGGGCGGAGCTAGTGGAAGCCTCAGTGCCTAGTGTTTGCCATTCTAGAACATCTAGTCCTTTGTTGAAGTGGCCCCTAGGGTATGCTGCACCTGGTTTCACACCAGATTCTCCTTTTGGTTTGTCTCCGAAGCTTACTGGGATGCCACCCCCGCCGCCCGCCCGCCAGAGTAATATTAACAGCTGCCACCTAGATAATGCTTACTGTATATCAGGCACTGTTCTAAGCATTTTAAATACCTTTACTCTTCGCTATAAGCCTGTGAGTTTCTTTTCTTACCTCTGTTTCACTGGTGAGGAAACTGAGGCACATAAGGCTAAGAAAATTGCCTGAGGTCACAGCTGATAAGTGGCAGGCTCAGAATTTCAGCCCAGTCAGTGTGGATCCAGAGCCCCTGCGTGCCACCACCAGTCTGCTGCTTCTCTAACGGTGCAGCAGGTGTTCTCATCCTTCCAAGGGCTCCATCCTCCCACGGGAATGAATGGGCCAGCCTATTGTAATAACGGTCCCCTTCTCTATCTCGACTTTCTCTGTCTTCCCTTTTCTTTTTTAGAGAAAAGCAAAAGGATAAAAACTCCAAGACATCTCAATAATTGATTTCGTTTTTTTTCCTATTAGAATTCCATTAACACTGCTCTCTAAAGCTCCGGTTTTTCTGATTCTAAATGACATAATAGCAAGCTTATAGGTTATATGAGTATGAGAGCGGAAATGGTCTAACAAGGGTGGATTCAGAATTCTGGAAAGAGAGAGATGAGAAGAAAAGAGGAAAAGATAGAAAGGCAGAGTAAAGGCAAAGCAATTGGGAAAATAGTGGAATATTAGCACTTCTAGAGTTAGAAAATTTAGATCATAGAATACATTCAGCAGTCAAGTATTTTGTGTCTACTATATAGCAGGCACAGAGCTGAGCATTGGAGATAAAAGGGTGGTTAAGGCACAGTCCCTTTATCTAAAAGATTTATGTTTATCATGAGGAAATAAATGTATGGAAGCAAACCAAACTTAATTAGTCAGTACACTTGTCCTGGCTTATCTCTGTCCCCTGCCCACTCTTCGCCTGGGAGGACGAGCGACTTTTCAGTTTGGAACTGCATGTGTCTGGCTTGGCCTCTTTGAGGTGTCTGTCTGCCTGGAAAGAATACGCACTCTGATCTGCTGCCTGGGCCATGAATAGACTTACTGGTGTAGGCTCTGCCCCTGTGAATGGGACATACAGTTGCTGAGATTATGTCTTATTTATGGTAATAATACTACCTTCTGTGTGAGGTTTATTTATTTTTTATTTTTATTTCCAACTTTTCATTTTATGTTTCTTTCACCATTTTCATATTGGGTGATTAAAAAGGGTCTTCATAATCACCCAGCCCTTCTTACCAGTTGCATCAGGCATTTACCATCTGCCTGGGTCATAGTTAGCCTGGCGTCTAAGCTGTATGGTGCCCCTTCCTTAGTGAGCAAGTCAACCAACCACTTCAACTGTTTCGTGCAAAATCAAAGTCCATATACCACATTTTAATCCCCTATTTTGGCACAGTTGGTAATGTATATTACAAAGGAGATATGAAAATACTTAAACTTTCTCAAGAGTAAATGCTGAGAATTGTGCATACAGTAACATATCAAGCCATGTATACATCATGGAGTCAAACTTCCTTCATGTTAAGAAAACCTGTTTTTCATTCTTCTCTATGGGTCTGATATTCATCCTTCAGAGTTTCTTCAGGTTCCCAGCATCTCAAGGCCATGCCCCTCTGTCCAAACCTGTACCAAATGTTCTTGGAGGTTCTAGTTTGGTACATTTAGTCACCTGGCTTCATCATTTTTGAAAGTAATGGGGCTACTGCTTCCCCTCCGACTGATGCCACTTGAAGTGCTCTGCTTGAGAAAGATGGCCTCTGGGGTATGGGGGTGACTTGGCACAGGGATTCCTGTGGCTGTTCCTTCAATTCTCTCCCCAGAGCCGCCAACCCCAGACTCTTCTCAAGTGTCTGTAACCCACTCTGCCCACCCTCTGCTGGAGTCCATGGTAAGTGGCTTCAAATGAAATTTTGTCTGTTTGCCTTTAAGAGTCTCTCTGCATCGCCAACCATCTCTCCCTGGTGAACAGAAACTGTGCTGCTTTTCATAGTTATATGTTATTTGGGTTCTTTTCCCACCCCTGGTGCAGTAGGCTGGGGAGCACAGCTTGGGGTTTGACCCCACACTTCTCAGGAGGAGCCCTCTGGCCACTAAAATATCCCTTCAGAACTTCAGCTGCCACCTGCCGGAACCCAGCCAGCCCTCTCACCCCCCTCTGAATTACCTACTAGTCATGTTGTGGGGAAATGGCTTTGTCCATCTGTCTGTGGTTATAAGGCTTCTCTCTAGCTAGTGTTCAGTTGGTTATTCAGGATGATTTCTCTAAAATTTAGTTGTAATTCCAAATTGGTCATAGGAGGAGGTTAGTGTAGCTTCCACTTACTCCTCCACTATCTTGGTGGCAAAGCAATTTATCAGATTAGAGTAATGATTATAAGGATACTCAACAGCATGAATAAAGACATAGAAACCATAAAAAAAAAGACCAAAAAATGCAATATCTGAATAATTGGAAGGAGGGGAAGGACTAAATAGTAGGTTAGATGAAGCAGAGGATTAAATCAGTGATTTGGAACACAGGTAGAAAAATAAAAAAACCCATGCAGAGCAACAAAATATAAGGGAGATTAAGGAACATTTTGAACAACACGAAGCATAACAACATCTGCATCATGGGAATACCAAAAGAAGAGAGTGATCAAGGGTTTGAGAACCTATTTGAAGAAATAATCACCCAAAACTTCCCTAATCTGGTGGAGGAAAAAGACACACAAGTCCAGGAAGCTCGGAGAATCCCAAACAATTTGGACCAAAGAGGCCTATTCTGAAACACATCATAATTAAAATGGCAGGGTTAAAGACAAGGAGAGAATCATAAAAGATGCAAGAGAAAACCAAGTAGGTGCATACAAGGGAGCACCAATTAGATTGTCATCTGACTTCTCAACAGACACATTTCAGGCCAAGAGAGGCGTGAAATATTCAAGTGATGAAAGCCAATGACCTACAGCCAAGGGTACTTCACCCAGCAAGGCTATCATTTAAAATTGAAGGAGAGATAAGGAGCTTCCCAGACAAAGAAAAAATTAAAGGAGATTGTTAACACCAAACCAGCACTGCAACAAATGGCAAAGGACTTACTTTAAGAAGAAGAAGAAAAAGAAGATAAAGAAAAAAAATCAGAGGAAAATAGTCTAACAACAAAATGGCAATAAATATGTATCTATCAATAATCACCTTAAAAGTAAATAGCTTAAATGCTCCAACCAAAAGACACAGGGTAGCAGAATGGATAAGAAAACAAGACCCATGTATATGCTGCCTCCAAGAGACCTACCTCGGATTGAAGGATACACACAGGTGAAAAGGAAAGGGATAGAAAAAGAAAGTTCATGAAAATGGAAAGGAAAAAGAAGCTAGGGTAGCAGTACTTATATCTGACAAAATAGACTTTAAAATCAAGGGTATAGTAAGAGACAAAGAACACTACATAATGATAAAGGGAAAAATCCAATAACAGGATGTAACCCTAGTAAACATTTTTGCACCCAACATAGGAGCACCTAAAATGTGAAGCAAATCTTGATGGACATAAAGGGAGAAATGTAGTCATAGTTGGGGATTTTAACACCCCATTGACTGCAATGGATAGATGTTCTAGACAGAAAATCAACAAGGAGACTGCAACCTTAAATAACACACTAGGTCAAATAGACTTAATTGATATCTTCAGAGCATTTCACCCCAAAACAGCAGAATATACATACTTTTTAAATTGCACATGGAATGTTTTCTAGGATAGACCACATATTAGGATGCAAAACAAGTCTTAATAAATTTAAGGAGATTGAAATCATATCAAGCATCTTCTCTGACCGCAATGCTATGAAACTAGAAATCAATCACAGGAAGAACACTGAGAAACATACAAAGACGTGGAAGCTAAATAACATGTTATTCAACAATGAGTGGGCCAAAATGAGATCAAGGAAGAAATCAAAAGATACCTTGAAACAAATGAAAATGAGGACAGAGTAATCCAAAATCTGTGGGACACTGGGAAAATAATCCTAAGAGGGAAGTTCATAGCAGGACAGGCCTGTCTCATAAGACAAGAAAAAAGCTCAAATAAACAATCTAACTACACTTAGAGGAACTTGAGAAAGAATAACAAGCAAAGTGGAAATTGAGTAGAAGGAAGGAAATAATAAAGATCAGAGCAGAAATAAATGAAAGAGTCTAAAAAATGATACAAAAGATCAGTGAACCCAAGACTTGGTTCTTTGAAAAGATAAACAAACCTATTGACAAACTATAACCAGGCTCATCAAGAAAAAAAAGAGGAAGGATACAAATAAATAAAATCAGAACTGAAAGAGGAGAAATAACAGCTGACACCAAAGAAATACAAAGGATTATAAGAAAATATTATGAACAACTGTATGTCAACAAACTGGACAACCTGGATGAAATGGACAAATTCCTAGAAACATACGGTCTTCCAAAACTAAATCAGGAAGAATCAGAGACTCTGAATAGACAGATTACACCTAGTGAAATTGAAGCAGTAATGAAAAAATTCCCAATGAACAAAAGCCCTGGACTAGATGGCTTTACAGGTGAAATTTACTGAACATTCCAAGAATTAACACCTCTCCTCTTCAAACCATCTCAAAAAATTCAAGAGGAAGGAGACTCTCAAAATCATTTTGTAAGGTCAGCATTATCCCAATTCCAAAACCTGATAAAAACACTACAAAGAAAGAACATTATAAGCCAATGTCCCTGGTGAACATAGACATTAAAATCCTCAAAAAAATATTAGCAAACTGAATAGAGTGATGCATCAAAAGATCATACAGAATAATTAAGTGGGATTTATTCTGGGAATGCGAGGTTGGTACAATATTTGCAAGTCAATAAATGTGACTCACCACACAAACAAAATGAAGAATCAATTACACAATGGAATACTACGTGGCATAAAGAAAGAAGGAACTCCTACCCTTTGTGACAGCATGGGTGGAACTGGAGAGCATTATGTAAAGTGAAATAAGCCAGGCGGTGAAAGACAAATACCATATGATCTCACCTATAAGTGGATCCTAATCAACAAAACAAACAAGCAAACAAAATAGAACCAGTTGGGAAGGAGGAGGGGGATAACAAGGGAAAGAGGCAGAAGGACCATCAAGGAACATGTATAAAGGACCCATGGACAAAGCCAATGGGGGAGGGGGAGGATTGAATGTGAGAGGTAGGGTGGGTGCAGCAGGGGAGAGTAATGGGGGGAAAATGGGGACAACTGTAATTGAACAACTATTAAAAAAACAGAATCCCTCCCAAATCCCCACATGATCATATCCATAGATGCAGAAAATGCATTTTATAAAATCCAGCATCCTTTTATGATAGAAACTTTCAGCAAAGTGGGATTAGAGGGAACACACCTAAACATAATAAAGGCCATATATGACAAACCCACTGCCAGCATCATACTCAACAGGCAAAAACAACAGTATACACCTTAAGATCAGGAACAAGACAGGGATGTCTACTTTCACCTCTCTTATTCAACATAGTAGTGGAAGTCCAAGCCATAGCAATCAGACAAGAAGAAGAAATAAAAGGCATCTGAATTAGAAAGGAAGAAGTAAAACTGTCATTATGCAGATGACATGATACTGTACATAGAGAACCCCTAAGATTCTACCAAGAGACTACTAGAACTGACAAATGAATTAAGTAAAGTAGCAGGATACAAAATTAATATCCAGAAATCAGTTGCATTTTTGTATGCCAATAATGAGCTAACAGAAAGGGAAATTAATAAAACAATCCCATTCACAATTGTTTCAAACAGAATAAAATACCTAGGAACATACCTAGATATGTTCAAATTCCTAGTTCAAATTCCTAGAAACATACATACACCTAGATCAATAGAAACATATATACACCTAGATCTAGGATAGAGAGCCCAGAAATAAACCCACTCCTTTATAATCAATTGATATTTGACAAAGGAAGCAAGCATATACAATGAGCTAAGGATAGTTTTTTCAATAAATGGTGTTGGGAAAATTGGACATATATGTGCAGAAAAATGATACTAGACCAACTTCTTATACCACATGCAAGAATAAATTCAAAATGGATCAAAGGCTTAAATATTAGACCCCGAACCATTAAAATCCAAAAGAAAACATAGGCAGCAAAATCTCAGATGTTGCTGGTAGCAATATTTTATCAGCTATATCTCCCAGGCAAGGGAAACAAAAGAAAAAATAAACAAATGGGACTATATCAAACTAAAAAGTTTTTGCACAACAAAGGAAATCATCAACAACAAAAAAAGACAACCCACAGTTAGGAGAACATATTTGCCGATATATCTGATAAGGATTTAATATCCAAAGTTTATAAATAATTTACAAAACACCAAAAAAACAAAGAACCCAATTAAAAAATGGGCAAAGGGCCTGAATAGACATTTCTCCAAAGAGGACATACAGATGGCCACTAGACATATGAAAAGATGCTCAAAGTCACAGAGAAATGCAAATTAAAACCACAATGAGATATCATTTCACACCTGTCAGAATGGTTATCATCAAAAATCAACAAACAACAAGTACTGTTGAGGATGTGGAAAAAGGGGAACCCTTCTGCACTGTTGATGGGAATGCAGATTGAAGCAGCCACTGTGGAAAGCAGTATGGAGTTACCTCAAAAAATTAAAAATGGATCTACCTTTTGACCCAGTGATCCCACTTCTGGGAATATATCTGAAGGAACCTACAACACTAATTCGAAAGAACATAAGCACCCCTATGTTCAATGCAGCATTATTTACAGTTGCCAAGATGTGGAAGCAGCCCAAGTGTCCATCAGCAGATGAGTAGATAAAACAACTTTAGAACATTTACATAATGGAATACTACTCACCTGTGAAAAAGAAGAAAATCTGATTCTTTGAGACAGTATGAGTAGACCTGGAGAATATTATACTAAGTGAAATAAACCAGTCAGAGAATGACAAATATCATATGATTTTACTCATATGTGGAATCTAATGAACAAACTGAACTAATAAGGGAAATAGAGGCAGACTCATAGATAGCAAGATGACAGCTAAGGGGTGGGGGAGGCTAGGGGGTGGAGGGCTTGAGCAAAAAGAAAAAGGACTCATGGACATGGACAACAGGATGGCAATGGTGGTGGGGAGGAGGGTATAAAGGGACTAAATGGTAATGGAAAAAATACAATAGAAAATAAAACAATATAAGTTTTGCTGACATCATCAGCTAATAGCCATTCAGGATCTTTAACTTGTTCATATTATCCGCAGTCTTCTCATTGTGCAGTACTGTACTCAATATTCTCAAATGCTCAGCCTGGAACCGGAGATGAACGTGAATTAGGATTCTGATTCCATCCCAGATACATTGCCCATGTATTTAATTCTTTGTCTTTTGAAGTCTGTTTTCCAAAGTTACCATTACCTCTTCTGCTCCCATCTCCTTTCAACATCCCATTTCATTCTGGCGGAGGGGGCTTCAAATTAAGTTGCTGCATTCAAACCCTCCCTTCCTCTTTTGCACAATCATACCTTGAGGGCCAGCACAATAGTGAATGTACCACAGGTCCTGCCCTTTGGGAGTTTACCCTCCGGTGATGTAGATAAGAAAATGCTCGGTGCCATCTAGCATTATATCATGGAGAGCTGCGGAATAAGATAGGGAGAAAAGGGAGGATTTCTCAGTGGTAATGATGCCCAAAATGTTTCTCAGGTGACAAATGAGCTTACAAAGAGAAGACAGGTCATTGAGGAAAGCCATGACTACACTTCCCTCTTCCATGAAATATCCTGGTTTCTGCTCTCTGGGTGTTGCCCTAATACAGTGAACGTTCACCCTCAGAGTGTTTTGTCAGCTAGAACCTCAGTTTCCAGGGTGTTGACAAGCTAGTAAAAACAGTGAAACATGTGCTAGAGGGTTTTTTTTTTAGGTTTTTTTTTTTAAGTTTTACAAAACATTCCAGACGAACTTCTGGCACTCTTGATGGTGATTGCCAGTTGCTCCATGAATCACAACTGTTACTCGCTTCTCCTTGGCGATGAGGACATTAATGGGTCAGGGCTGGATCACTTTCCTCTCCCCGGTTTTATGGCATAGGAGCTGAGGTTCACTAAAACCCCAGGAGCATCATGTGAGCTGTTCAGGCTTCAGGATGTCTAAGAAGTAGCTCTCTGTGAGATCAGATCAAATTGAAAGTTAGGAATAGATACACAGATGGTAACTAAAATATTAGCTTCATTACTATTTAAAGCTGGATTGGAACTTGTGGCTTAGTTGTATGTGGCAAAACTGGTCTTATTAATACTATACCTAAGGAGTTACCTTACACATCTGAAGTGCTATTTCCCCCCAGACAAATCAATAATTTCAGCAACAACAAAGTCCAACCAGGAAAGATATTGGGCCCCCATTTCCAATTTTATTCACCCGTGGCCTTTAGCATACACTGTTTGTTTGGTTGTACATTACTGAAGTGTTTTTCATCCCTTTGATGATGCTCCCATATTGTAAGATACTGTCTCGGTCTGCTTGCTCTTAATGGTCAGTATTTAATAGGTGTATGCAATATGTAAACCTATGCTAAGCACTGTGCTCATTAGTTATTAGTCCTCATATTGTGCTATTATTTTGAATGAATTTTACAGAGTAGGAACGTAAAGCTCAGAGAGACTAAGAGTTCATTTCAGGAGACAAAATTATCAGGGAGCTGAACTAGATTCAAACCTAAATCTATCTGACTCAGAATTTGTATTCCTGAACACCAAATTATGCCACTTGACCGCATGCCAGCACTTATCCTGCTTAGTTCATCTCACAGCTCTTACTTTCCCATAACTAGATTTTGGGGTAGCCAAAGGGATGGAAAAGCAATGATGCTATCTGTTGTGCTAAGCATCTGGGCCAACACTTGGCATTATCAGAGTTTTTACATCTTGCCCATCTATTTCTTACAAAATGTATCTTATTGTGGTTTTAATTTTCATTTCTCTGGTTGCTAATGAACATTCCTTTGATACGTTCATTGGCCACTTGTTAGGTGCCAGTTAGCTACTAATGATCAGGAAGGCCTTGGAAGCCGAGTATTGAAGGTACCCGAGCCTCCTGTAGCCTGGAGTCCTGAATTACTGAATTAAGGAAAGCCTCCAAGCACACACGAGAATTTACACAACTAAGAAATTTACTGCTTTTGTGTTATGCTGCCTTGACTTCAAGATTTAACAGCTAAAGTAGAAGCTAATCTTCTTAGAGGATACTGATCTTTTCCAAATTATATGAGGTACAACTGTCTTAGTTTGGAACATGTGGTTCATGAATATGGAAAAAGTGGTCTTATTAATATCCCACCTAAAAAGTTACCCTATTTACTCAGTCATGGGCAGAGCTGGAAAAACTATAGGTGTAGTTCATAGGGGTAGGGCCTTCCCCAGTAAACCCTCATGGTCCAGAGTGTAGATCAGAATGCATTTTTTTTTTTGATTCTTTGTTTTTGTTTTTTCCAGGCAGACAAATGCCAAGAAGATCCTAGAAGGGGCTGACCCACACATAATACATCTCCAAATTGAAAAACCATTCCTTCTTGTAGGAGAACAGTGGTTAGTGGACAGAGTGAAGACAGGACCAGCGTGTAATTGATAGAAATCTGTCTTCTTGGAACATGAAACCTCAGGGGTGCCCATCATGGGTCATGGGTCTTGCCAGATACTATTGTGACTGTGAAGATTTAATACTTGACAAAGTTTTGTAGCCAGTGGGAATTTGACTTCTCATTTTAAGTAACCCTTGATTAACTCTGTATTATCCTTCAGCCTCAAAAGGGAGGGGAGATGTCAATGGGCTGCAGTATGGGGCTGGCTGTTTGGAACATAGAAGAAGAGGCCTGATGAATGGGATAAGACCCTTCTTAGCAAGCCCTGCAGTGAAGGGAATTACCTAAAAATACAAGGTACCTTTACATTAATGAATTTTTAGGGGAATCTGAGCTTATGTCATGATTTTAATTCAGCTGAGTTTTCCACTAAATAATTATTTATGATGTTATCTAAAGCATTTAAATATCAACACAGAAAGGAAACTAAAAAGGTATTACTTTTGAGAACGGGACATTATCAAATTTGTTAATGACAACAGTACTTAAGAGTATGGGCTTTAAACCACTCATAACTGGGTTCAGATCCCACTTTTGTCACTTACTAGTTGTGTGACCTGAGGAAACCTACTTAATTCCTTCCAACCTCAGTTTTCACATCCGTAAGATGAGAATAACATAGTATGTACATCAGACAATTGTTGTAACACTCAAATAAGGTTTAAAAAGTGCTGTGTAATTAGCACATGGTAGGAACTTAATAAACAATGACTACTATTACTTTCAGTCACAGGTCAGCTCGGATGAGATTTCGTATGTGAAAAATGCTCTGTCACTAGAAATAACCTAGCTCCATGCACTGGAAACACTTTTTCCTGCCTCTGTTAAAGCGCATCATTCCTTAATGTTGTAGCTGTCAGACTGACCTTGCTGTCCCAGCCAGTGGGGCCTGGGGCCCTGAGGCAGACTGTGCTTCAAAGGGATCGAACCAGCCTAAGCAGGGCTTTGCTGTGGGGCAGAGCCCACAGCAACCACTGAGCGCGTCTTAGGCAGAGGAGGAGACGGCAGTGAAAACTGGCAGTAGAACTAATGAGACTCTATAAGATGTTGCATTCCAGAATGATATGGCATTGCGTTTGGAATGGACCAAATGAGTTTATAGAGATTTTTGGAGCCATCAGTGCAAAGAGCTTGGATCTCTAATTTTGGGCACAAACAGAAAGGGAGTTCCACTATGCATACACTTTTGTCTACCTGTTTCCTCTAATACCACATAGTCAAACACAGATGTCCAGTGTGTCCACCCAGGGCCTGGATTAGGGCCATCATTATAAATATTATGTTTTATTCTATCCCTAGCATCCAGCCCAACACCAAGAAAAAGGTTAGTCAATAGGACATGCTAATTGAATGCATTAATTTAAACCTATAAGAGGTTATGTGTTCCCTTTGTTTGGACATATCGTTTCTTAAATGCTTCTAGAGCAGCCCTCAATTGCCAGAGTAGAGGCAACAGAGAAAAACAAAAGACCATAGGAATCTGCCATTTCAGTCGTCAGTGACTGAGGGTTAGGTCCAGGCCATGGTGAGAAAAAGCGCTATTCCAAAGTCAAATCAGCTACCAGTCAAGAGAGTGAGCCACAAATGGAGTGGAAACTGCATGGCCATCTGAGGGCGGTGCAGCACAGGGATACCCGCACTGGTCAGCACTGGACCATGTTGTCATCCTCACACGTGGCTACAGCAGAACGACTTGTGGATGGGTTATTTATTTATTTATTTATTACCCTCACCTGAGGACATTTTTTCATTGTTTTCAGTAAAAGAGGAAGAGAAGGGGGGGTGGAGAGAGAGAGAAACATTGATATGACAGAGAAACATCTATTGGTTACCTCCTGCCTCCTGTACCTGCCCCAGCCAGTGATCGAACCAGCAACCCAGCTATGTGCTCTGACCAGGGATCAGCCCGAAACCGTTTTGTGTATGGGATGGCACTCCAGCCAACTGAGCCACGTTGGCCAGGGCTGGATGGGATTTTTAAAAACCTTACCCCTCGGCCCTTTTCCCAGAAAGTTTTATTTAATACCACTGACTTAGATCAATGTATCTGTAATTCTTATTGAATTAACATACTTTAAGGGCACTGATTAAAGTGAAAAGTTTATTGATGACTTTTAACAGGTATGCACACATATACCCATCATAATAAGAACAGAACATTTACATAATTCTAAAAATTTTCCTTGGACTCTGTGTGGTCAGTTTTTTCCCTCACAGTTACAAGCTCTGCTTCCCATTACTGTAAATGAGTTTCGCCTGCTCTAGCATTTGGTCTAAGCCACCTATAGCGTAAACCCTCGTGTGCCTGGGCTCCGTGCGGCATGTTTTTGCGGCTCACCCGCAGGTATGGGCATCTCAGTAGCTGGTGATTTGTCTTGCTGTGCAAGACTCCATTTTAGGCTCTTCCAGAGTTCATTCACTCATCGATGGGTGTGTATGTTGTTTTAATTTTTGCCTATTATGGCTAAAACTTCTGTGGACATTTATGTGCAAGTCTTTGGGTGGACATTTTCATTTCACATGGTTAAATACCTAGGAGTAGAATTGTTACATGGTATGGTAATGTCTCTTGAACTTCTAAAATTGTCAAATTGTTTTCCAGAATAACTGTACCAGTGTGTGATTCCTGCCAACAATCTGTGGCAATTCCAGTTGCTCCACATTCTTGCCAATACTGGCTTTGTCAGTCTTTTTAATTTTATCTATTCAATTAAGTGTGTAGTGGAGTTTTATTGTGGTTTTAACTTTTTTCCATATGGCTAAAAATGTTGAACATCTTTTTGTGCTTATAGCCATTTCTATATCTTCTTTCCTGGTGTGCCTGTTCACTCTTTTGCCCATTTTTTTATTGAGTTGTCTTGTTAATTTTAAAAAGTTCTTTATCTATCGGGATGCAAATACTGTCTTAGATGTGCCATATTTTGTTACATATAATGCACAGGTTTTTTCCCAAATTTTTGAGGGAAAAATAAGGTCGCACGTTATACGTGGGTAGTACTAAGTCTGTATCTATATAATTTTTTTTTTAAGATTTTATTTTATTATTTATTTTCAGATGGGGGGAAGGGAGAGAGAAAGAGAGGGGAAGAAACATCAATGTGTGGTTGCCTCTCACATACCCTCTACTAGGGAACATGACCTGCAACCCAGGTACGGGCCCTGACTGGGAATCGAACCAGAGAGCCTTTGATTCTCAGGCCTGGGCTCCATCCACTGAGCCACACCAGCCAGAACCATATAAATGTTTTTAATTCTTTTATTTATGCTTGTGCATTAAAAGTGTAACTCTAGAAAACAATAACAATATCCATATGCAAAATAATACCCTGAAATATGATAATTGGTTTTGTTTCTAAGTATAAATAAATAAATAATTGAATTTTAAAATTAAAATGAAAGCTTTTTTTTTCCTCAAAGTTTGGGCCCAAAACATGGATACGCATTATAAACGGAAAAATATTTTATTCCTGTCAGTGTCTTGCCTTCTAAATTTTCTTATGAGTGTCAATTATGGGTGAGGTCAAGTTTTCCCCAAATTCATATATTGAATCAAACTTCTAATACCTCAGAATGGGACAGTATTTAGAAGTATGGTCTTTAAAGAGGTGATTAAGTTAAAATGAGGCCTTTAGTGTGGGCTCTAATTTAACCTGACTGGTATCCTTATAAAAAGAGGAAATTTGGACATGTAAGGAGACACCACAGGCTTGTGAACACACAGAAAAGACCATGTGAGGCTACAGAGAGAAGACGGCCATCTGCAAGCTAAGCGGAGAAGCCTCAGAAGATAACAAACAAGTCAACACCTTGATCTTGGCTTCCTAGCCTCCAGAGCGGCGAGAAAACAAGCTTGTGTTGTTTAAGCCACAGTCCATGGTTTTTTGTTATGACTGTCCTAGTAAACTAATAGAGTATCTTTCAAAGAATAAATACTTTTTAAAAAGTTTTACAAAATCCAATTTATTACTTTTTTCTGTATGACAGGGGTTTCTTATGCCCTAGCTGAGAAATCTTTTTCTACCCTAAAACTCCAAAGATTTTTTTTTATGTGCATTGTTTTCCAAAAGTTTCATAACTCCAGCTTTCACATTTTAGGTTCACAACCCATTTCAAGTTAATTTTTGTATATGGTATGAGGTAAAGTTAGAGTTTATTTTCATTTCAAATGGATATCCAGTTGTTCCAGCGCCTTTGTTGCAAAGACTTCCTTTCCCTATTCAATAGTTCCATTGATCTATACCCAAGTGTCTGTTTTTAGTAAACTCTGTATGTAATTCAGATGCACAGCCAAGTTTTAAAACCCCTTGAATTAATGGTCTCTAAGAAACCTAACTCTTTCATGCAATGAGACCCTCTCAGCTCTCTCAACAAGTTACTGCCTCTGTGAATCAATGATAGAAAGGGACCGATCAAATAGATGATATCCAAGAATCCTAGAGTATTTGCCCTCTCCCTTGGCCCTTGAAGTCACCAGAACTCAGAAGAGGATTGGATTAAAAGAAATTCTCATGGAAAGAAATGTTGCCTAATTATGCGAAGTCAAATTGGGAGTACTCTTTCTCGGGAGCATCTGTTAAATGGCATTAGCATTCATTCATAAGCATCTGTTAAATTTTGTTGTTATGTCGATACAAGCTAAAATGGATATTACTTCGACATAGTAAGATTTTCTTCCATTTTATATAAAAGGAGGAACAAAAGATGTCCTGAGGAGAAAGTCAGATGAACAGAGGAGATAAAAGTCCTAGCTCAATGCTTACCATAGAGTGTACTCTTAACATACACAGTGTCCCCAGTGTCTAGAACAGTACCCAACACATATTTGATGCCGGTTGGTTGAGTGAATGTGCTAAGGAAACAGAGAAAAATGGTTTAGAAAATTTGTAACAGAATCAGGATAGCGAGGCATTCTGTCAATCACACAGATGTTTAAAGGGTAACAATTTAATGATGGAGTTAAAAGTGAAATCATTAGAGTCAGAAGAATCTAGGTTGAAATCCTGGCTCTATTTACCGGTTATGACCTTGGGAAGGGTACTTAACTTCTCTAAGCACTAGTTTCTTCTTCCATGGACACTGGGTTAATGAACATTGTTCGTCATTGTGAACATAAGTGAGCTAAGAATTATTCATTTAATGTTTCTCTTTCTAGCTGTAAATTCCTCTCCATAAGGGCAAGGACTGTGTCTTGTTCATAACCTTATTTTAGAGCATAAAGAAACACTAGACACTTACTCTATAAATAGTTGGTGAATGAGTGAAAGCATATAAAATTACTACTACTGTGTTTTGCATGTAACAAGCCTGTAGTTAATAATAGCCCATGATTACATTTATTTTTATTTTTATTCCATCTCAAGAAGGTTGGGGTTATAGTCAGCTAATCCTTCATTGATGACAGCAACTATCTTTTATAAAAAAACAAACATTTCAATTAGGGCTGGTATAGTTAATATAGATACAATTTATTAATGGTCCACCACTTCATGGATATTCATGGGGTCATAGGCTGTCACTGTGCCATATGCAGTTTTTATGTTGATATTTGATATGGTCAAATATCGGTTCAAACGACATTTTTTCCAACATTTTCCCATGGATGGCTGAACATTGATGAATGCGTTTCAAATAGAATTAGCACCGCATCTTGGTTGTCTCCATTATGAAAAGTACACAAAGGTAGACTCCGAGCTTCTTCCCTAATTGAGGTACTACTCTGGTTTCCACCGACATTAACAAAATTTAGAGGAAACGGCCCATTCTGGGAGGCTAGTTGGAAAGAAACCTGCTTGTGATTAATAGCTGATGGGTTCGGGAACCTTGACAGGTGCTTAGACAGTTTTGGCTTTGGCTTTGTAATTATTTATTAGCAGCTAAATAATCAGACTAGAGGCAGAGCTCAGAGGCTTCGCCAGTCCATTTTACTCTACCCGATGGCGCACGACAGAGTCAATGTGTGAGTCTTCCTTGACAAGGGAGGCAAATATTTTCAGAGACAGCGAAATATTGGCATTCTTTCATGTACAATGAGGGGTTGACTGTTGGAGTAGGGGGATGGGGTAGGGAAGAGCAATGGGGAAAAAGGTGGGACAAATGTAACGGAACAACAATAAAAAAATTTAAAAAGTAAGTTGAGGATCAGCAATTCAAAGAGGACCAAATTACCAAACTCCATCATTCCAGTAGCTTCCATATAGCATTTGCTGACCCACACAATGCTTCTGAAAGATGGGCCTGCCCCCCCGGTTGAGTGGCTTTGGATAGAGCGGACCCAAAGTGCGGGCTGACCAGGTCCGACTGCTGTGACGTGAGAGCTGACCGGAGAACTCAGTAACAATCTCAGCCTACTTTCCACCCTTTCCCTCATCCACTCTTCTCAGTTTGGCTCAAGAATTAAAAATTCCTACTTTAATGCCCACCTTGACCCCAAGGTAATGAAATATCCTATTAAAATACAAACATATTATTTTAAAGAAGAATTTAATATTTTTTAAAGTCAGCAATTAATTATTTAGTCACTGGTAACACAATTTAGGTTTTGGTTGTTTTTTAAGACATAGGCTTTGGAATCAGAAATATCTGCGTTCAGATCCTAATTTTGCTGCTTTCCAACCAGGCACATTATCAAGAGATTTGCATTTGTACTCACCAAAGTGCTGAAATCAAGTTATTTTTGAAAGGGGAAACTTGAGCCTTTCCTGAAAGATCAAAGATTCTTTTGATTACTGATTCCAAAAGCTATTCATGTCTCATTCGAGGAAACATTTGGGAGTCATGAAAAATTTGAAACCTTAACTTTGGTGGCATTGTAAAGCATTACCTTCATGAAATTATGTTTTTATGTTATAGTCCAGCTTTTAATAGGATGCTACACCCTAAAGCTAGCCGTTAGATTGACTTGGGAAAATATTATCTCCTTGTCCCTTGATGTCTCCTTTGGAAGGCATCCACATTAAAACAAACAAACAAACAAAAAAGTCTTTCAACATCTAGTACAAGAAGCACTTTGTTTCTCCTA